>RJVU01045310.1:93281-119031 GCA_003731715.1 Anabarilius grahami | reverse complement strand
ATTAGGACATCCGCGACATGCACACCTACGCACCATTTAAAAAAATATAGCAATACCAAAATACAAACAATGTAGAATAGCTTGAATACAGCGTGCGTCTCCCTCAGACTGTAAATGAAGCTGGGGCGCACTAAATAACACGTCATCAGCGTCACTGTCTGGAGCAGAAGGGGGCGGTAATGCACCAATAAGCTGGATGCCAACCGCCGTAGAAGAAGCAGCAGCAGCAGCAGCATCACTGTGGATATACACAGACCCGGAAGAGAAGACAATGCTAAATAAAGTCGTAGTTTTTGTTATTTTTGGACCAAAATGTATTTTAGATGCTTCAAAAACTTCTAACTAACCCACTGATGTCACATGGACTACTTTGATTATGTTTTTATTACCTTTCTGGACATGGACAGTATACCGTACATACACTTTCAATGGAGGGACAGAAAGCTCTCGGACTAAATCTAAAATATCTTAAACTGTGTTCCGAAGATGAACGGAGGTCTTACGGGTGTGGAACGACATGAGGGTGAGTCATTAATGACATAATTTTCATTTTTGGGTGAACTAACCCTTTAAGTGGTATGCTAACGATTTACAAATGTGTTGTAAGTTATCTTAAAAAATTTGTAAATCATGAAATAAATCAAAGATCATTAGTAGATGGTTGATAAGTTATTAGTTGGTACATTATCACTTATAAATCATTGAAGAATTCATTTCAAGATTGTTTTAGTATCAGTATCTCAAACAATTGTTAATCATGAATCATTTACTAATGGTTTGTTCATCATTTACTAATGGTTTGTTAATCATGAACAAATGATGAACAAACCATTAGTAAATGATCAGTATATGATTTATTGATGAAGCTGTAAGCTGGTCTGTGTTCAAAAGCACAAACATGCAGGTATGCTAAAGCACTATTTTTAAGAAGAGCAATTTATTTGTTTTGAAGTGGATAAACATTTATAAATGCCTTACAGGTGATTCCAGTGAGTTGTGTTAAATCCTTTCACTCATCAGCTTGTGTTCTGTGTGGAGTGTGTCTGATCTACTGATAAAGTCAACCTCTGAACCTGTTTTACCTTCCACTGAAGCTCCATGAGTGTCAGAGAAGACAGCTTACTATACTCACCAGTCAGCACTTACACTGCAGTACACACTACAAAGTGTTCAACACCTGTTATAGATGTGTAAATGCATGAATAAATCATTTACAAAGCTTTCTGCATCCCCTAATCTAAAATGTAAACTATTCACTACTTGTAAATGTTTACATATCATTTGCAGATCTTCTTTATAAATTATGTACAAACTGCAATTTGTAAATTTACCATTTATTTGCCATATGCAAAGGTTCAGCTTACAACATCAATAAATCATATACTGATCATTTACTAATGGTTTGTACTTTTAAATCTACACCTGCCGTGTTTCTTATTCATCATCTCTGATTTGGTCTGACATCCCCGGTTGAAAAAGTCCCAGCTCGTCACTGGTGTACTAGGCTGCAGGCTGTGCAGACATCTCTGCTTTTTACATTTGGTTCCAGTGGGGTTCGAAAAAAAAATTCTGTTGGGTCAGACTCTGGTCTATTTTTGTCAGGTTTGTCTCTCGTTGGGTTATTCTTTTTAAAAAAATATTTTATGCACGTCGGGTTGGGGTAAGAAGCGATTCAGGTCGGTTACAGATTTTAGGACCCGAGAAGACCTCTAGTTCACCCAGGACGTGTTTTTCAAAGTTGAATGACCCCTTACTTGACATGGCATGCTAGCATGTGGCTAATGGCTAAAAAAGCTGGACAGACAGCGATACATGGTGTCACATTCGGTTATAGCAGTCAGAACAGTAAAACTCTCTCCAAGATATTTCAGTGACATCAACTTAACACTGGAACAAAACAGATATTCACCTCAGTACATGCATAGTTTTTTGGTAGTATATCTTACTATAAAGACACTAGTACATTTACTAACTATATTTAGCCAATATTTTGAGATTACTAGAAATGTTTAATTATTAATTTTTGAAAACACAGCTTACATAATATAAAGGGGTCATGAATTGAGTAATTTTCCTTTATCTTTTGACATGTAAGATGTCATTGTACAATTAAAACATACTGTAAGTTTCAGAACTCAAAACTTCCTCGTTAGTCCAAAAACTGCTCTGAAAATGACTCGTTTTAGATTTTGTCACATTATGACATATTAGTGCAACAAAAGACTGACTCTGCAGTTTATTAACCATAATAAGCCAATAATTATGGCTAAACTGCCATTAATACAGTACTAATAAAAGGCAATTTGACCCCCTATTCTAAAGTAAAAGCTAAATCTTCATTAATTATGGCACTTATTGAGTGATATTCAAGTTTATTGATGAGAATAAGCCAATAAGTATGGCTAAACTGCCATTAATACAGTACTAATAAAGGCAATTTGACCCCCTATTCTAAAGTGAAAGCTAAATCCTCATTAATATTGGCACATATTGAGTGATATTCAAGTTTATTGATGAGAATAAGCCAATAATTATGGCTTAACTGCCATTAATACAGTACTAATAAAGGCAATTTGACCCCCTATTCTAAAGTGAAAGCTAAATCCTCACAAATTATGGCACTTGAGTGATATTCAAGTTTATTGACCAGAATAAGATAGTAATTAAGGCTAAATGGCCATTAAAACAGTACTAAGACAGTTTTACCCCCTATTGTAAAGTAAAAGTTATATCCTCAATTATGGCACTTATTGAATGGTCTTATTGTTATATAAGTATTAATACATAACTTTTACAGACACAAAACATACTTTTTTGTATGTTTGGATAAATGGTGAAAGATACAACATGGACGTATTGGCAACATTTAAGCATAAACATATTGGCAACATTTAAGCATAAACATATTACGCTTTTACAGCAAAAAATAAATAAATAAAAAATATTTACGAATCTTTAATATCAAAGATATCTGTATAATTTCCCTTTTACCATTTTATAGATAAATGTTTTATCTCTACACTCAAACATAACCATTTTATAAAGAATATAAAATGAATGTAATGGACAGAAATATTTTGGGAAATTACCATTTTAGTAACACTGTAGCATTAAAAGGATATTTTGAGCCATTAAATCCACTCAAACCTCTAAACCTAGCCATAACCATTTCTTAAAAATATGTAGTTATAAAAAAACATAACAGACAGAAAAGTGTAACTTAATCACAATAATTTCTTTATCAAGAAAATGTCAAAAGCGCTACCAATAGTAGTCCAGATGACGAGGTATTGCAGTCGCAGTCCTCTCTGGTGATATGTAATAGATCTGTATCTGGTACAGAGAAGAATTTAAGTTATTAATCCATGAACATGGTATTCCGCTTCACTTCACGGCATGTCGCAATATGTGATGAAGCAGGCGAGAGCCAATGAGCGTTGAGATCACTGCCGTAAAACGTGTTGTGTCAAGCTTTTTGAGGCGACAATTTTTTAATTCATAACGATCGCGGGATTTGTTTACAGTCACTGTTTAGGATGGAGATAAAGATCGCTAGATAAATAAATACATTTTTATCTGTTCCTCGCAATCGTATGGATTCTAAAGATGTGGATTACAGTGGATTAAATTGGTGTATTTTGTGAATTTGAGTTGTGTTTTGGAGTATTTTCTAGTCCTGTGTCTGAGAAAACGCCTTTTGTGTCCCATGGCGAACAAAATAAGTATCACATGATAAATAATGGTTAAATGATTATATAAATGTTATTCATTTTTAAGGTTTAAAGTGTAGTTTTGTTTAACGTAATTCTTTGAAACAAGTTTGCAGTGAAAGTCACGAACAGAGCAAAATGGTTTTAGTGCTGTCAATATTGTACGTTTCAGTGTATGAAAACGTAAGTAAATGTAGCCTACATGTCGTAGAACCACACTACGTAAAAAAAAAAAAACATTCTCGTGAGACCACATTGCAGATAATCTAAACAAACCAATAGTGTAAATGAGAACTTATCTTTAGTACAAGGGGTCAAATTGCCTTTATTAGTACTGTATTAATGGCAGTTTGGCCTTAATTATTGGCTTATTCTGGTAAATAAACTTGAATATCACTCAATAAGTGCCATAATTAATGTGGATATACCTTTCACTTTTGAATAGGGGGTCAAATTGCCTTTATTAGTACTGTATTAATGGCAGTTTAGCCTTAATTATTGGCTTATTCTGGTCAATAAACCTGAATATCACTCAATACGTGCCATAATTAATGAGGATTTAACTTTCGCTTTGGGGGTCAAATTGTCTTTATATTATTTTAGCAATTTATAACTGAAAACCAGCAGTAATTAAACATAACTAGCTTATTGTTCAGTTATCTTAATAGAATGGCACAGAAATATAATTACATCACTACACAAAAATAAAATATGGCTTATTAAGTTGTAGATAATGACTAAAAGGCGTTTACTGTACATTCAGTTAATCATTAATTACTAGGTTATTTTTGTTTATTTATAGCATAAATGTGTATCTTTCAAATGTTTAATAATTTGTAAATAATGGCTGATATGCCCTACTATATGTTAAGTTAATCATTAATTACTATTGTGTCCATGCTTAACTAATGCATAATTGTGAACAAGTAAATCATTAATTACTAGTTTATTTATGCTTAACTAATGCATTATTCAGGACCCTTAAAATGCAAAGTTAATAATTAATTACTAGTGTGTTCATTCTTAACTAATACTTAATTGTGAACAAGTTAATCATTAATTAATGCTTAACTAATGCATTATTCTGGACCCTTAAAATGAAGTGTAACCCATTTTTAATTTTTTTTTAATGTAGGTCTCTCATTTTTTCTGCAGCCAAACGCCGCACGCCGGAGATCCAGCACGATGCCGGAAAACTTCAAGCCCTGACACTAGTGAAAACATTAATCAACCTTAGTGAAATTCATTTATAAGCATTACTGAAAAAGACTTACAAACACTAGTGAAAACACTGATCAACTTTAACGAAATTCATTCATACACATTACTGAAATGAGAAAAGATTTCAGTAGTTGATGAGAGCTAATTTCACTTGAAAAAGGAAGCTGTAGCCGCACTTCCATTTAACTTGACACGTGTCTCACAAACTCGTTTAGGTAATGGCCCAGTTGTATAGGAAGCCAAACTATGGGAAGCCATTCACACTGAGAGTGGGATGAAACAGCGTGCTGTTTCAGAACTGTTACAACTAACTGCCATTGCCTAAAGAGTTTGAGAGATGCGCTAAATTAAACGGAAGTGAGGCCACAGCTTCCTTTTCAAGTGAAATTAGCTCTCATCATCAACTGAAATCTTTTCTCATTTCAGTAATGCGTATGAATGAATTTCAATAAGGTTGATCAATGTTTTCACTAGTGTTTGTAAGAGTCTTTTTCAGTAATGTGCACAAATGAATTTCACTGAGGTTGATCAATGTTTTCACTAGTGTTTGTAAAAGGCTTTTTGCCTTTTTTGTAAAAGGTGCTCGATTGCTCCTGTCTGCCTCGCTGCCTCGCTGCTCAGAGTGGTTTGCGTCTCCGTATAGCTTTGTTTTCTCTTACTTTTATTGAATCTCGTACTTTTATTCATTGTTGCTCATATTATTATTACTTTATATATACTATTGCCTACCACATTAATCTGACGTCACTAGCTTGTAATCTTTGAATCTAAATCGCTGTTACAACGCGTTTGCATCTCGCTATCTTGTTTTGTCATCAGTCTCTCGTATGGCGGCATTATAATGCCAATAATGACCGAGCGCACAACTGATGCTTGCGCGCGCAGTAAATCACTTTCGCGAGAGAATAACAGATTTACACGCGAGCAAACGGAAGCCCGCGAGCTCATTTTAAACCCGCGCGCGCGCATGACATCTCCACTGCGCGCAGATCAAGCCCACGCGTGCTCGTACAAAACTCGCAGCACGCGCGTCATCACTTCCCACACTCGCGCTCGATCTTCTATTTCGCTCGCGCGAACACTTTTGATTTTTGTCAGTCGTGGGGCGGGACTTTACTTAATTCAGTGTAACCTCAAATGTCATTGGACAATTCAGTTTATCCAGTCTGTTGTGATTGGACGCCTGTTGTAAATCGATTAGACATGGCTTCATCAATGGACCAGATGCAAGTGGGTTCAACTTTATTTATTGACTGATTGATTGCATTATTATTATAATATGTCCTTACCAGATACTATATTAACTTGATTTATTATTATTTTTAAGGAGCTGTAGCTGCTGGGGAAAAATGAGAACACATATTATATTTGCTGTAGTTCACCGCTACATTACCACTATACTTCCACTAAACAGTATCTATGTTTACCCAGCCAAAATTATATCAGTTCTGAAAAATATAGAGATGTGAAAAGTGTCCATTAAATAGTTGTAACTATGATTCTAAATCCAAAATTGCTTCATGTGGCTTTGGATGAAAGAGAAATCACTTGTTCATATCAGTAAGGAAGAGTTGTTGTGTAAGCTTTTTTGTTATCATTCTTTGTCAGTTTAATATATTTTCCATTAAATACAGTATAAAAGGGTTGAAACCCCGTTGAAAAGTTTACCCCGTTGAAAAGTTGCAGTTAAAGTTAACATACAGTACTCAGTATGAATGATCATACCCCTCTGAAACCCAATTAAGAAATTAATCTTTATATCTAAGACACTTTATTTTATTAATAACATTATGTTCAGATCTGGTCAGCTGTACTCATAAATACTGTGCACAGTACTTACTTTGAACTTGAAGAGTTCACTCAAAAATGAAAATAATGTCATTTATTACTCTCCCTCATGTCGTTCCACACCCGTAAGACCTTCGTTAATCTTCGGAACGTAAATTAAGATATTTTTGTTGAAATCCTATATGGCTCCGTGAGGCCTGCATACAGGGAGCAATGACATTTCCTCTCTCAAGATCCATTAATGTACTAAAAACATATTTAAATCAGTTCATGTGAGTACAGTGGTTCAATATTAATATTATAAAGCCACGAGAATATTTTTGGTGCGCCAAAAAAACAAAATAACGACTTATTTAGTGATGGCCGATTTCAAAACACTGCGTCAGGAAGCTTCGGAGCGTTATGAATCTTTTGTGTCGAATCAGCTGTTCGGAGCGCCAAAGTCACATGGTGCACCAAAAATATTCTCGTCGCTTTATAATATAATATTGTTCTGAAGATTAACGAAGGTCTTACGGGTGTGGAACGACATGAGGGAGATTAATAAATGACATTATTTTCATTTTTGAGTGAACTCTTCAAGTTCAAAGTAAGTACAGTGCACAGTATTTATGAGTACAGCTGACCAGATCTGAACATAATGTTATTAAAAAAAAAAAAGTGTCTTAGATATAAAGATTAATTTCTTAATTGGGTTTCAGAGGGGTATGATCATTCATACTGAGTACTGTATGTTAACTTTAACTGCAACTTTTCAACGGGGTAAAGTGCTGAAACCCTTTTATACTGTATTTAATGGAAAATATATTAAACTGACAAAGAATGATAACAAAAAAGCTTACACAACAACTCTTCCTTACTGATATAAACAAGTGATTTCTCTTTCATCCAAAGCCACATGAAGCAATTTTGGATTTAGAATCATAGTTACAACTATTTAATGGACACTTTTCACATCTCTATATTTTTCAGAACTGATATAATTTTGGCTGGGTAAACATAGATACTGTTTAGTGGAAGTATAGTGGTAATGTAGCGGTGAACTACAGCAAATATAATATGTGTTCTCGTTTTCCCCAGCAGCTACAGCTCCTTAAAAATAATAATAAATCAAGTTAATATAGTATCTGGTAAGGACATATTATAATAATAATGCAATCAATCAGTCAATAAATAAAGTTGAACCCACTTGCATCTGGTCCATTGATGAAGCCATGTCTAATCGATTTACAACAGGCGTCCAATCACAATAGACTGGATAAACTGAATTGTCCAATGACATTTGAGGTTACACTGAAATAAGTAAAGTCCCGCCCCACGACTGACAAAAATCAAAAGTGTTCGCGCGAGCGAAATAGAAGATCGAGCGCGAGTGTGGGAAGTGATGACGCGCGTGCTGCGAGTTTTGTACGAGCACGCGTGGGCTTGATCTGCGCGCAGTGGAGATGTCATGCGCGCGCGCGGGTTTAAAATGAGCTTGATGGCTTCCGTTTCCTCGTGTGTAGATCTGTTATTCTCTCGCGAAAGTGATTTACTGCGCGCGCAAGCATCAGTTGTGCGCTCGGTCATTATTGGCATTATAATGCCGCCATACTCTCGCACGCTCCTTTTTCAACGCGTTCATCAAACAGCTGTGGTAACTCGGATCAGTCTACAAACACGGTGAGTCATGTCATCCTCTCACAGAATTGTTTCCTGTTCCATCTGTCACATGTTCAGCATAGCTCTCTCTGTCAGCGATGAGGGATTTACATGTCATAAATGTAGGGAAATAGTCAGGCTGACAGAGAGAATCTCAGAATTAGAGACACGCATCCAAACTTTAATCGAGGATAGTAAGAATGCAGGGGCTTCAGATACTGTTTTGGATGTGACTAGCTTAGTGAACTCTGTACATTGTTCGGTTCTGGCTGTAGAGCCCGTCCAGCAGGGCACTTGGGAAACGGTGAGGCAGCCTAGCCGCGGAAAACACCACTCTTCCATTCCAATAAGAACATCAAACAGGTTCTCCCCACACAGTGACGCACCCACTGAGAATCCTGTTGAAAGTGCCCTAGTTATTGGCGATTCTATTACACGGAACATGAAAATAGAGACACCAGCCACCATAGTCACATGTTTGCCGGGAGCCAGAGCACCTGACATTAAAGCAAATTTAAAAGTGCTGGCTAATGCTAATCGTAAATACTCTAAAATCATTATTCACTTCGGCACTAATGATGTTCGACTTCGCCAGTCGGAGATCACTAAAATTAACATTAAAGAGGTGTGTGGACTCACAAGTACAATGTCAGGAGAAGTAATTTGCTCTGGCCCTCTTCCTGTTCGTCGGAGTAATGAGATAGTTAGCCGATTATCATCACTCAATGGCTGGCTGTCTAAGTGGTGTCCGCAAAATAATATAGGTTTCATAGACAATTGGAAACGTTTTTGGGGCAGACCTGACCTGTTGAAAAGAGATGGTATTCATTCCTCCCGAGATGGTGCTGATCTTCTCTCTAGTAATATGGCATTTAGTCTTAGAGCTGAAACATGACAAACTGGGGCCCAGGACAGGAAAAAGCAGCAGACAGACTGGCTAAACCGACCGTCTGCTAGCTGCCTCACGTTACAGAAGTCAGATAATTCCCAAAACATAGAAACTCTCACACCTAGATATTATCACAGAGACTGTGTCTGTACCCCGAATTAGTAAAAACAAAAAACTTCCAAACCCATTTAAACGTAAAAATGTAATTGATGTTCAAAAAATAAAAAATAGAGTGATATAATAATGATAAACAAATGATAAAGCTTGGGTTGTTAAATATTAGATCACTTTCTTCAAAAGCAATTATTGTAAACACAATCCTCGACAAAAAGGCAAAGGGGGAGGTGTTGCTGTAATTTATAGTAATATTTACAGAATTAGTCAAAAGTCTTTCCAATATTATTCCTTTGAAGTGATGGTACTTTTACGTAACATTATGTAAGTTGACATTTGTGCTGGCTACTGTATACAGGCCACCAGGACACCATACAGACTTTATTAAAGAATTTGCTGATTTTCTATCGGAATTAGTACTAGCTGCAGATAAAGTCCTTGTTGTTGGTGATTTAAATATCCATGTAGATAATAAAAAAGACTCATTGGGATTGGCATTTACAGACATTCTAAACTCTATTGGTGTTAGACAACACGTGTCAGGATCCACTCATTGTCGTAATCATACTTTAGATTTAATATTGTCACATGGAATCAATATTGATGCCGTTGAAATTCTGCAGCAGAGTGACGACATCTCAGATCATCATCTAGTCTCATGTATACTACATTTGGTCAAAGCAGCTAAACTGCCTCTCTGCCATAAATATGGTAGAACCATCACTTCTACCACTAAAGATCGCTTTATAAATAATCTTCCTGATCAGTTTCATCGCCTTAGCATACCAGACAGCTTAGACGACCTCGATGTTGCAACAGAAACTATTGCCTCAGTCTTTTCCAGCACATTAGATTCAGTTGCTCCTTTGCGTTTAAAAAAGATTAAGGAAATTAATACAATGCCATGGTACAATGAGCACACTCCGGCCCTAAAAACAGCAGCCAGAAAAATGGAGTGCAGCTGGAAGAAAACAAAACTAGAAGTATTTTGCATTTCGTGGAGAGAGAGAATGATCGAGTACAGAAAGGCCTTAAAAACTGCTAGATCTGCCTATTTTTCAAAACTTTTAGAAGAAAATAAACACAACCCTAGGTATTTATTTGATACAGTGGCTAAATTAACAAGAAACAAAGCTTCAACTTCTGATGTTTCCAAAGACCACAGCAGTAATGACTTTATGAACTTCTTTACTTGCAAGATTGATAATATTAGAGAAAAAATTATAACCATGCAACCGTCTACTGCAGTATCGTGTCAGACAGTGCATTGTAGTATCCCTGAGGAAAAATTTAATTCATTTACTGCTTTAGGAGAGGAAGAATTGTCTAAACTTGTTAAATCATCAAAATCAACCACATGTATGTTAAACCCTATACCGACTAAGCTATTGAAAGAGATGCTTCCAGAGGTCATAGATCCTCTTCTTAATATTGTTAATTCATCTTTATCACTAGGATACGTACCAAAAACCTTTAAGCTGGCTATTATTAAACCTCTTATTAAAAAAACACAACTTGATCCTAGAGAATTAGTCAATTACAGGTCGATCTCAAATCTTACTTTTCTGTCAAAAATACTAGAAAAGGCAGTTTTATCACAACTATGTTCCTTTTTAGAAAGAAATAGTATCTGTGAGGATTTCCAGTCAGGATTTAGACCGTACCATAGTACTGAGACTGCTCTCATTAGAGTTACTAATGATTTGCTCTTATCATCAGATCGTGGTTGTATCTCTCTATTAGTGTTACTGGATCTTAGTGCTGCATTTGACACTATTGATCACAATATT
Organism: Anabarilius grahami; assembly: GCA_003731715.1. Lineage (NCBI taxonomy): Eukaryota > Metazoa > Chordata > Actinopteri > Cypriniformes > Xenocyprididae > Anabarilius > Anabarilius grahami. The sequence continues at coordinate 107,878 of RJVU01045310.1, read as the reverse complement.
CTTCTAAATAGACTCAAAAACTATGTTGGCATTAGTGGAATTGCATTGCCATGGTTCAAATCATACTTATCTGACCGTTATCAGTTTGTAGTAGTAAACGAAGAGAGGTCATATCAATCACAAGTTCAATATGGAGTACCACAAGGCTCAGTACTAGGACCGTTGCTTTTCACTCTGTACATGCTACCCTTGGGAGATATCATTAGGAAGCATGGCGTTAGTTTTCATTGTTACGCTGATGATACTCAGCTCTATATTTCTTCGCGCCCTGACGAAACTTACCAATTCGCAAAATTAACAGAATGTATAACCAATATAAAAAACTGGATGACCAGTAATTTCCTACTTCTAAATTCAGAAAAAAGAGATTCTAATTTTTGGACCGAAAACTTCTTCAAGTAATAACCTAGAATACTGTCTAACACTTGATGGCTGCTCTGTTAAGTCTTCGTCGTCAGCTAGGAACCTGGGTGTGCTCTTTGATACCAATCTTTCATTTGAAGGCCATGTTACTAGCATCTGTAAAACCGCATTCTTCCAATTTAAAAATATATTTAAACTACGACATATGCTCTCAATGAAGAACGCAGAACAGTTAGTTCATGCGTTCATGACCTTGAGGCTAGATTACTGTAACGCTCTACTGGGTGGTTGTTCCTCCCGCTTGATAATTAAACAACAGCTTGTACAAAATGCAGCAGCTAGAGTTCTTACTAGAACTAGGAAGTATGACCATATTAGCCCAGTTCTGTCGTCACTGCATTGGCTTCCTGTTAAACATCGTATAGATTTGAAAATTTTGTTAATTACTTACAAAGCACTAAATGGTTTAGCTCCCCAGTACCTAAGCGAGCTCTTAAAGCATTATAATCCTTCACGTTTATTGCGATCTCGGAATTCAGGCCAGCTGATAATACCTAGAATATCAAAATCAACCGCAGGCGGTAGATCCTTCTCCTATTTGGCACCTAAACTCTGGAACAATCTTCCTAGCATTGTTCGGAATGCAGACACACTCTGTCAGTTTAAATCTAGACTAAAAACGTATCTCTTTAACCTGGCATACACATAACACATTATCAATTTATATTTTCAAATCCGTTAAAGGATTATTAGGCTGCATAAAATAGGTCAGCCGCAACCGGGAACACTTCCTATAACACCAGATGTACTCGTTACATCAGAAGAAGAATGGCATCTACGCTAATATTAGTCTTTTTGTTTATCCCAAGGTTTACCGTAGTCAACCGGATCCGGGCCGTACCCAGATGAGACAGAAGACCGGTGCCCTGACACGACCACAAAGCAGCCCTGAAGTATCAGCAGAGATCGAGTCAATTAGATCATCCATTGTGAAGGCCTCATCGACACGACAGCCAGTGCCACAGTTCCTCAACAGACCGTCCATACCTGCGTGATGAATACGATCCTCAACTGGACCACAACACAGCCCTGAAGTATCAGCAGAGATCGAGTCAGCTAGATCATCCATTGTGAAGGCCTCATCGACATGACAGCCAGTAGCACAGTTCCTCAACAAACCGTCCATACTGGCATGATGAATACGATCCTCAACCGGATGGAACTGGAAGAAATACTTTGAATGTTGCGATCCTATCAGACTTATGATAGCATCCTGAATCGTAACAAAGCACTGTTCGCCAAAGGAGAACTGGCCCCCCCCGACTAAGCCTGGTTTCTCCCAAGGTTTTTTTTTCTCCATTTTAACACCTATTTGCCACCTGATGTCACCTGTTGGAGTTTGGGTTCCTTGCCGCTGTCGCCTTTGGCTTGCTTAGTTGGGGACACTTGACATTTGACTTGACATTCAATATTCAACAGTATTCTTGACATTTATTCAACAGTGCTTTTGATCTGCCTGCATTGACACTATTCTTTAAGAGCTGCTGTGCAGCCAAAATTATATACCAGTTATCACTGTAAAGCTGCTTTGACACAATCTGCATTGTAAAAAGCGCTATATAAATAAAGGTGACTTGACTTGACTAATGCGTATGAATGAATTTCACTAATGTTGATCAGTTTTTCATTTCACTATTGTTTGTAAGAGGCTTCAGTTATGCATATTAATGAATTTCAATGAGGTTGATCAATGTTTTTCGTTTCACTAGTGTTTATAAGAGGCTTTTCAGTAATGCATATGAATTAATTTCACTAATGTTGGTCAGTTTTTCATTTCACTATTGTTTGTAAGAGGCTTCAGTTATGCATATGAATGAATTTCAATAAGGTTGATCAATGTTTTTCATTTCACTAGTGTTTGTAAGAGGCTTTTCAATAATTATGGCCTACACGGCTCCTCATACTTTTCTACAAAAGCACTTATTGTAAATTATACGATTACAGATCAAAACCTAGCTGTGTTGTGTTTGACAGAAACCTGGCTAAAAGTAGATGATTACATTACTTTAAATGAGTCTACCCCCAAGATTACTCTTATAAACATGAGCCTTGTCTAAAAAGGCAAAGGGGGAGGGTGTTGCTGTAATTTATACTAATATTTACAGTATTACTCAGAGGTCTAGTTTTAAGTATAATTCTTTTGAAGTGATGAGGCTTTATTTAACACTATCTTTTGTGATAAATGCTGTTTGATATTTGTACTGGCTGCTGTATACAGGCCACCAGGACATCATACAGACTTCAAAGAATTTGCTGATTTTCTATCGGAGTTAATATTGACTGCAGATAAAGTCTTAATCGTTGGTGATTTTAATATCTATGTAGATAAGGAAAAATATGCATTGGAATTGGCATTTATAGTCATAATCATACTTTAGATCTAATATTGTTACATGGAATTGACGTTAATGGCTGTAACGATTCGGGACTCGTGGTAAGATCCATATGCAGCTTTATTGAAGTTAGAGTGGTCGTACAAGCAGGGTCAGACAGGAGCAAACAGGAATCACAAGGAACAGGCAGAATCATGGTCAGAATACAGGCAATGGTCAGAGGCAGGCAGATATCAATCACGGAACAGGATAAAGCGAGGGTCAAAAGCAGGAACAGGAACAGACAGGATCAACACAGGGTAACGCTTGGAATTGTAACAATAGTTAACAAGACTTTGCGGTGAGGTGGTGTGTGTGACAGTCCTTTATAGTCCTGGTAATGAGCTGCAGCTGGGTGTGGTGATTAGTGGAGTGATTGGTGAAGTGAGTGCAGGTGATTGGCAGAGAGGATTATGGGGAATGTAGTCCGGGAAATGACAGGAGCAGACGGTGATCGTGACAATGGCATTGAAATTCTGCAGCAAAGCAATGACATTCCAGATCATGATCTAGTCTTGTGTATACTCTATTTAGCCAAGGCTGCAAAACCAACTCCCTGTTACAAATATGGTAGAACTAATCAATTATACCACTAAAGATTGCTTTGTAAATAATCTTCCTGATCAGTTTCAACTCCTCAGCATACCAGATAACTTAGAAGAACTCGCAACACAAACTATTCAATCTCTCTTTTACAGCACTTTAGACACGGTTGCTTCTTTCCGCTTAAAGAAGATTAAGGAAAATAGTCTGACACCGTGGTACAACAAACACACTCGTGCCATCAAGAGAGCAAACCGAAAAATGGAGCGCAGCTGGAGGAAAACAAAAATAGAGGTATTTTGTATTTCGTGGAAGGACAGTGTTATTGCATACAGAAAGGCCTTAGAAACCACTAATCTGCTTACTTTTCGACTCTGTTAGAAGAGAACAAACACAACCCTACGTATTTATTTGATACAGTGGCTAAATTAACAAGAAACAACGTTTCCAAACACAAGGCTCAAAATAGTGACTATTTTGGTCACATATGCTCCCTAAATTTAATGCGTGTGACCTCAATATATATTTGGGAGCATTTGTGTGAGTGCAAATAATTGTTGAGGCGCGACCTGTGTGCCTGCTGTGAGCTGATACAGGAACTGGTCCACCGTTCTATCACATAACTGATTAAACTTCATCTTATTGTTCTTAAGTTAAAACCAGATTTTAGGTTGGTTAATATTAGCGTCAATCACTCCCTTTCATTGTGCTCCACTGTCACGTGACAGGGAGCTAACTAGTGCACAAAATGTAAAGAGCTGAAGAGAGAAGATGAAAAGAACACTGTTACACAGGGCTCGACATTAACACTTGAGTTTTTATATTTATATTTAAATGATACAGTTAAAGGATTAGTTCACTTTTAAATAAACTTTTCCTGATAATTTACTCACCCCCATGTCATCCAAGATGTCCATGTCTTTCTTTCTTCAGTCGAAAAGAAATTAAAGTTTTTGATGAAAACATTCCAGGATTATTCTCCTTATAGTGGACTTGAATGGGCACCAAACGGTTGAAGGTCAAAATTAGTTTCACTGCAGCTTCAAATTGTTCAACACGATCCCAGATGAGAAATAAGGGTCTTATCTAGAGAAACCATCGCTCATTTTCTGAATAAAATTTAAAATTATATAAGTTTAAACCAGAAATGCTCATCTTGAACTAGCTCTCTTCTTCTTTTCCTTTATTTGAATTCCGGCAGAGTAGACACTGCTAAGCGTAATACTGCCCTCCACAGGTCAAAGTCTGAACTAAATTTTATATGCAATATGCTAGTTCAATAGTATATAACAATTAGTTCAAACTTTGGCCTGTGGAGGGCAGTATTACGCTTAGCAGTGTCTACACTGCTGGAATTCAAATAAAGGAGAAGAAGAAGAGAGCTAGTTCAAGATGAGCATTTAAGGTTAAAACATATAATTTTCCATTTTTTTCAGAAAATGAGCGATGGTTTCACTAGATAAGACCCTTATTTCTCATCTGGGATCGTGTTGAACAATTTGAAGCTGCATTGAAACTAATTATGACCTTCCACCGTTTGGTGCCCATTGAAGTCTACTATAAGGAGAATAATCCTGGAATGTTTTCATCAAAAACTTTAATTTCTTTTCGACTGAAAGAAGAAAGACATGGACATCTTGGATGACATGGGGGTGAGTAAATTATCAGGAAAAGTTTATATAAAAGTGGACTAATCCTTTAAGCAACATTGCACGACCAAGAGTACAGTTTTTCTGAATATCCTGAATAAAACCATCACAATAGAAAATGTAACACTGATTTCATACAACAGTTCAATAAACTGTAAAAAGTAGTTACAATTAAATCACTTACATTTTAGATGCAATATTGACGCTTCAGCAGAGAAAATAGTTCCAAACAAAGATCACAGCAGAATCATAGCACATTTCATGACAACACAATCATGTTTTCATTACTGAATGATTCAGCATTTTGAACGAATCGGTCAAAGATTCAATGACCCATTCATAAACTGCCTCATTCTTGAATGAATCATCCACTTGTTAAAGGATTAGTTCACTTTGAAATGAAAATTAGCCCAACCTTTACTCACCCTCAAGCCATCCTAGGTGTATAAGACTTTGTTTCTGATGAAGACAAACTGAGAAATATTAATAAATATCTTGACGCATCCGAGCTTTATAATGGCAGTGATAGAGTATGAGCTAAACAAAGTGCTTCCATCCACAGCCATCCATCATAAATATGTATTCCACACGGCTCCAGAGTGTTAATAAAGGCCTTCTGAAGCGAAACAATGCGTTTGTGTAAAATAAATATCCATATTTAAACAAGTTATGAAGTCGAATATCGAGCTTCCCCCAGACTGCCTTCCATATTCAACATACGCAGAAAGTGTAAACCTCTTGCAGTTCAAAAGCTTGCGCTACGTCATGCACCTTCCCTATTAAACTTACGGAAAAAGTGTAATTGACGCGACATCAGTTTACACTTTCTTCGTAATCCTTTAGGAATTATATCTCATAATGTACCTCAAACTGAGTAGTGTAACACTGAAAAATTCATGCTCAAGTCGTTCTTGTGATGGAGGTTCGGGTTGAATAACTATTTCTTCTAATGTTTCATCATTGGGCTCAGATTGATATGGTAAAATCGACGCCATCGTTTCTGTTTTTACAGTGTGTACAATCGCTGAGCTTTAGGAAGCATACGGAGCTGAATCAGTTATGGTAATGGGCATTTGTTTCTGACTTGCGCTGTAAGCGGTAGACCAATCACAACAGACTGGGCCGTCTGGCCAATCAGAGCAGAGCAGGCTCTTGGAAAGGAGGGATTTAGAGAGACTGATTCATCCATCGAGAACAATGTGGTGATATGCAACATATATTATGAGAAAATGAAAGTTTTTCTTGACCTTGGATGCATGTAAACCTGTTGCAGGAGACCTCCAAAACAAAATTAGGAAACAAAACAAAATTTTGGCGGTTTAGTTTCATGTTTAAAAGTATCATTCTTTTCAAGATTTCTTATTTTTACATTCAAAAAAATATTAAAATCTACATTATTTAATTCAGTTGTAATTTTTCGGTGTAAATGATTTAATTTGACTGGTAACAGTCTTATTATTTTATTATTTTAATTGAATTTATTGATCCAATTTAAGAATTTAAAATGAAAGATGAAGCATACATTTAATAAGAGTAGGGGAAAAGCCCTTTATAAAAGGTAAAAAAAAAAATGCCCTCGAGGTAAGTTTTACAAATATGCAGATTTCAAACTTTTGGAGCTACCAAGTAAAACAGTTAATTTCGAGCCCTGCAAACAGCACAGCAGTAATGACTTTATGAATTTCTTTACTTGTAAAATTGATATTTTAGTGAGAAAATTTTAACCATGCAACCATTTACTACAGTATCGCATCAGACGTCGTGTTATAGACCCCCTGAGGAACAATTCCATTCATTCTTTGCTATAGGAGAGGAAGAATTGTCTAAACTTGTTAAATCATCAAAATCATCAAAATCAACAACATGTATATTAGACCCTATACTGACTGAGCTACTGAAAGAGATGCGTGTAATGGTATACGAATACATACCGAAAATTTTCGGTACGCTTCTTTCGGTTCGCTACACATGTGTACAGAGTTGTATAGCCCATTAACCACTTTTAACCACCATTAACCACCAATAATCGCAATAAGCTGTGTTTTGTTACTTTCGATAAGAAACAAAGCCTCATTCAAATTCTGTCCATTTTATCACGAAGTTCAATAAATGCCATTTTGACGCTCTTTGATGTGGCGTGACAGATCACTGTACAATCGCCTTTCTTCAAGCGTCAGAGTGGAGCGCGAGTGAACACGATCATCTCTTCCTCTTTAATACTAGTTACAGAATAAACTTATATGAACATCTGAAGGTAGGCCTATGTTGAAAGATACAGTGCAACTTACTGAAACATATATCGTGTAATTGCTCAGTGTTTCTACGACGGAAAGACATCAATGAAATAGCTTGTAAACACTGTGTCATGTACCATTTACCTCAGAAAAGCCATTCAGTGTCCACAGCTTGTTAGCTACCAAGAGAAATGAACACTTTCACTTAATGTGCACTTTATTAGCCTATATATTCATTATATTTTACTTAACCTGTTAGTGATGTCTTGATTAATGTATGTTTAAATAAATCTGTCATGAAAATGACAGTCACTGTGTATAAATGGTTATATTTTAACAACGAATTGGAGTAAAAACAATTTTATAATTAGATTTAGAAGTTAATGCAAACACTGCCTTATGTGCAGCTTACATGTTTGCATACAATTTGTTATTTGAGTGTTGATTATTATTCTAAAAATAAATAGCTTCTGAATTTAGGCTAATAGTTTGGGCTCTGTTGTTAACCTTTAATATTATAGTAATGTGCAAGTAAGGGCTCAGCATTACAGCATTAGCAGACATAATTGTTTTTATCCTTAAAGCGGTGGTTCATTGCGATTTCACTTTTTTAACTTTAGTTAGTGTGTAATATTGCTGATTGAGCATAAACAGTATCTGCAAAGTTACAGCGCTGAAAGTTCAATGCAAATGGAGATATTGTCTATTAAAGTTAAGGCAGTTTAATGCCTACAAAAACGACCGGTTTTGACTACCACAAGCTTCTTCCCGGGTTGGTGACATCATAAACCCTGCAAAACACTGCCCCCGGGAACACGCAACAAAGTGGGCAAGGCCATGTCGCACAGCATAATGGAAGCGGAAGAGTGTGTACACCGGACGCGAGCGGCGCGACGCGTCAAAAGATAATAGAACCCACTATAATCTGTGATATTTTCTACACTGGATGCGGCGCTGAAGACAGCTTCCAGAATCTACACGAGTTCAAAGCTGGATTTGCACAAAGGCTATTACTGAAAGATGGAGCAGTTCCCACTTTAAAAGCAGAAGCTGCTGCTTATCGGCCCCAAACTGTAAGTACGTTTTATTGTTTGTACATGTCTTTTAAACTTACTGTTCAGTTGCTATTTTTGGTTGTATCAAGGACTTAAACAAAGACCAATGCGTTTTTGCTTCGCTAGCCAGTTAGCTAAATTCTATTGCATACTTCAACAAATGCCAACAAACATCTATGTTCATAGACAAACAGTTGTTCATGCTATAAATTAAACGCTACCTTTACAAAAAATGCTACAACTCAGTCATGTATTCGGCTACAGTAAAGCTTTAATCAGGATAAAACTGTAAACTGAAAGCCATCAAACAGCAGTGACAGCATATCTAAACACTCTGACACAAATACAAAATGAAATAGCATTCATAAACGTCCTTTAAAAGCCACGATTGCAGAGGTTCTGCTTGACCCTCTTCATCTGGGTCTGATTCGGGCTCAATTTGATACAGCAATATAGACGCCATTATTTACATTTCCACTGAAGCACATGTAACGGCTCTGGTAACAACTAATGGTAAGGGGTTTCAGGATGCTTCAGCGAATCACGATACACTGGGCCAGCTAACCATTTTGAGCACATTGCGTATTTCGGAGGGAGTGGCTTCATAGAAGCAGGAAGTCAAACGAGCCATTCAAATGACAGTGGAAACACAGGTGTAGAATAAAGGTAAAATATATGAAAAATACGGCTTTTTTAAAAAAACAAAGCATTAAGACATGTTAAACTGTGCCCCAAAAACATAATCAAGCCTAGAAAAAAAAACACTGAACCACCCCTTTAAGAAACTTTTAGTTAAAATGTAATTTATTTAAAGACAGAGACACAATTTGCTCAGTAAACTACTGTTTAATAAAAAAAGAAGCAATTTTATGTTTAGTTTTCTTCCCCCTGCTGTACCGAACGCGTACCGAACCGTGACTTCAAAACCGAGGTACGTAACGAACCATCAGTTTTGTGTACCGTTACACCCCTAATATATATACATATATATATACACACACACATACATACATACATACATACATACATACATATATACATACATACATATATAAATATGTACACATATACACACATTATATTGCCAAAAGTATTGGGACACCCCTCCAAATCATTGAATTCAGGTGTTCCAATCACTTCCATGGTCACAGGTGTATAAAATCAAACACCTAGGCATGCAGAACTGCTTCTACACACATTTGTGAAAGAATGGGTCGCTCTCAGGAGCTCAGTAAATTCAAGCATGTTACCGTGATAGGCTGCCACCTGTGCAAATCACTACTAAATATTCCAATAATACAACTGTTAGTGGTATTATAACAGTGGTATTATAAAACAAGTTGGAAACAACAGCAACTCAGCCACAAAGGGATAGACCAAGTAAAATCACAGAGTGGGGTCATCTTATGTTGAGGCGCACAGTGCACAGAAGTCGGCAACTTTCTGCAGAGTCAATAGCTACAGACGTCCAAACTTCTTGTGGCCTTCAGAATAGCTCACGAACAGTGTGTAGAGCGCTTCATGGAATGGCCGAGGAGCTGCATCCAAGCCTTACATCAAGTGCAATGCAAAGCGTCGGATGCAGTGGTGTAAAGCACGCCGCCACTGGACTCTAGAGCAGTGGAGAATGTGTTCGCTGGAGTGACGAATCACGCTTCTGTCTGGCAATCCAATGGACGAGTCTGGGTTGGGTGGTTGCCAAGAGAACAGTTCTTGTCTGACTGCATTGTGCCAAGTGTAAAGTTTGGTGGAGGGGGGTTGTTTTTCGGGGGTTGATTTTTAGGGGTTTGGCTTGGCCCCTTAGTTCCAGTGAAAGGAACTCTTAATGCTTCAGCATACCAAGACATTTTGGACAGTTTCATGCTCCCAACTTTGTGGGAATAGTTTGGGGATGGCCCCTTCCTGTTCCAACATGACTGCGCACCAGTGCACAAAGCAAGGTCCATGAAGACCTGGATGAGCGAGTTTGGTGTGGAGGAACTTGACTGGCCTGTACAGAGTCCTGACCTCAACCCAATAGAACACCTTTGGGATGAATTAGAGTGGAGACTGTGAGCCAGGCCTTCTCGTCCAACATCAGTGCCTGACCTCACAAATGCACTTCTACAAGAATGGTCAAAAATTCCCATAAACACACTCCTAAACCTTGTGGAAAGCGTTCCCAGAAGAGCTGATGCTGTTATAGCTGCAAAGGGTGGGCCAACTCCATATTAAACCTACGGATTAGGAATGGGATTTAATTAAAGTTCATGTGCATGTAAAGGCAGACGTCCCAAAACTTTTGGCAATATAGTATATTAGTATTCCCTTGTCCACTACTAATAAACTACTGCCTAATCACTAGTCACTTACCTGCTGCCGTGAAAGCGGCGTAAAGGGTCTGTTCTGTGACACGATGACAACTGACACCCAAAGTCGCTAATATCCAGTGTGGCATCTTCACTGAAGTTTCCTCGTTGTGAAAGCAGTGGAAATGGCTCTTCTGGAGCAAGGAACTTCTCATAGACATGCTCAGACATCTGCAAGCTATATCAGAAGAACAGATACTGGCATCAGAATTGACCTTACAAGAAATAAATTACTGACAGCCCAAATATCCAATTAAATGTGCTGTGCTGAGAAGCCTTGTTGCTATTTGCCATTTTGTCAGTTAAGCCTTAAAGCTTACTGAACTGTCAGACACATACAAACATCCTTTTTTGGCAAATTCTTTTAAGGTGAAATCTGGTAAAGTACAGACCAGTTAATAAAAGAAAATAACAATTACAAAGTTTAACTATCATAGAGTGAAAGTTTATCATTTGCACACATTTTAGCAGTTTTAAACCATTCAATTGAGTTCTCTTTTGCGTCTTTTTGTGAATGAACGGACACATACCCACAAAATTATGTCAAAATGTCTCAGAGAGTATCCTTGTAAACACAGTTGTGTCTTACGTGAACGTTAACAATTGCAGGCATCCCACCCAGCAAAAAGTAATTTCCGGGAGATGGCACAGACAACCCCGCCCCCTTAAATGACACTGTATTACAACAGAATTATATTATAACATTATATTATATTGATTCACGTAAGCTGCATAACACGAGTTCGTTCATTCAATAGTATTTGTGTGCAGAAAGTGATATGTGTGATAAAATAATAGGATATCCAAATGCAAGTGGTCACAGGAGATGCATTTGAAACCCATGAACCCTTCGAGTATCTCTATGACTGTTTGCCCTTTTTCTTGCAAGAAAAATACAACTTTTAAAAGACAATTGGATGTGTTTGTCTCTTATACAGTGATAGAATTTTATTTGCCCAAACATTTACAAAGACTATTTTTCAATCATACATTTCACCTTTGAAGATTTCTTAAAAGTAGTGTTAAAATATAGTCTTGTCTCTTTAAGTGTATATGTTCATTTTTAATGTTATTGTTACTAGTCTGACTAGAAAATTTGGCCAATATATTAAAGCCGATAAACAATGGATTATTTCCTTCAGCTGAGACACTTCAGATGCACACTGTTCGCCATGATGGTTTTGATTTGCTTGAAATATGATTGAGACACTTCGAAAAGTAAAATACAGTTAAATGCAACATGTGCAGTCTATCATATAGGCTTCATAAAATTATAATGAGAATACTACTATAAAAGAATGTTGTAAATTCTCTGTGCACCCGTGTTTTAGAGTGTTGTTATGGGAAGAGAGCAACCACAATGGAGTTACAACTTCATGACTATCACAGTTAGCAGCCTTTTGTGCAATTGTAAGTTATAATTTGTTTATTTTGTGCATATATATATATATATATATATGCATATATATATATATATATATATATATATAAAATATTATATATTTTCGATATGATACCTTGAAAAGTATCGATATTCAATATTTTCGATACCACGGGGGAAAAACGCTGCATATACTGTCATATAGATATTTTTAATATTATTTTGTTTTTTTGTCCAGCCATTGAAAGTCTAGCCAATCAAAAATTCTGAAGAGATCACTTTATAGGATAAAGCTTTTAAGCTTTTTTCCTATATAAACATTGATTAATTGTCATTACAATTATCTCACAAATATTTGCTAACTCAATGTATTTGTTTTACAGTGGGGTAATTTTGTTGCAAAATCAGAGAGACCATTACTTGCTCATCATCTTTTGTTATCTATCTTATTATGTGTCCATGTGGTCTACAATATATTGGTAAGACCAACCGCCAACTCCGCACAGAAGTTCTATAAGAAGTACCATTCCCGTTGCCAGACATTTTGTAGATGCTGGTCACAAGCTTACTGACATGAGATTTTGTGGTATTCAGAGATTGACGAGCTCAAGAAGAGGTGGTGACTCAAACAAAGATTATTACAATGTGAAGCTAAGTGGATTTATTATATGGACTGTGTACATCCAAAGGGATTGAATGAAGAACTCCAATTGTCATGTTTTCTATGAATTATATCTTATTACATTAAACATTAAAATACATTAAATACAGTTAATGTGCCCTAATTTATTTATATTATGATTATTACAAAAATATGTTGTGGTAATTTTGTATACATATTTTTAGACTTACAGTTGATATATTTTGTAATTTATTATGTTATACATATACATATTCTTTTTTTCTTTGATTTGGATTATTGTTTATTTTTTTATTTTATTTTATTTCCTTCTTTTTATTTTTTGATTATTTTCATGTAGTATGGTAAATAATTTGTTTGGGTTATTTGTTATAGTTTGGTTCAACTGATCATGATCTATGCAACCATGTGACTCCTTAAATCAAGAAGGCTCCTGAACTCATTGTAAGTTTGGCATTGACAAAGGTCACATGTGACCGAAACGTTTGCTCTTTTTTCAGTAAAGTTTTGTATTTTGTCTCACATATGATGTTTTTTCATCTTTGGTGGAGTGTGCGGACTCTTTTGAAATGATTCACTAGTTGCAATAGCTTACACACAGCACAAGGAAGCTTGATTTTAAATGGTAAATTGAATTTAAAAATACAAATAAACAGTAATAAAATAAGAACAAATAAACAAATTACTAACAATAGCACAAATAAATACAATAGAATAAAGACAAATGAAATAGGCTGCTTTACTTTTTTCATGTAGATCTAACAGTAGTATTCAGGCAAGTAACTGAATAAATTAACAGTAATTAAATTTAAAATAACGTTGAATAGTCTTCATTGTAAAAAATAAAAACATAAATCAATTAAATGTATTAATCAATTATAACCATGACAGTATTACAGTTCCAATCATAACTATGAATACATAACACTATGAAGAGAACACTATTTGAATAAAACATTTTGAATTGTTTGGGTTTAGTTACTGTGTTTCAGCACATTGTTTTGGGAAGAGCGCATCCACAAAAGGAGTTAGATTAGATTCAACTTTATTGTCATTATGCAGAGTACAAGTACAGAGCTAATGAAATGCAGTTAGCATCTAACCAGAAGTGCAAGAATATAGTGTTTTATATACATTAAGTGCAGAGTAAGTGGAGCTATGATTTACAGAATGTACAGTGGGGTTGCTATATACAGTATTGAGCAGAGTATATACAGAATATAAATAGGAATGCAGTGTAGGATTGTATGTACATTATGAACAGAGCAATGTAGGATTATATATACACATTATGAGCAGCAGCAACGTGAGAACAGTGGTAATAAATACAGTTGGATGAGTGTGCAAAAGTATTGTTAAAATTAGTTCTATGCAAACTAACGTGTGCAGTCTGTGCAAAATATGAGTAGTGCAAGTACATGTATTTAAGGTACTGTGACCAGTGCAGTAATAAAGCAAGTGCCAGTTAGATTGGTGGTGTGGAGTTCAGAAGGGTCACGGCCTCGGGGAAGAAGCTCTTCCTGAGCCTGCTAGTCCGAGAGCGTAGGCTCCTGTAACGTCTGCCGGATGGAAGGAGAGTGAAAAGTCCATGGTTAGGGTGAGAGGCATCCTTGATGATGTTTCTAGCCCTGCCCAGACAGCGCTTGTGATAGATGTTCTCAATGGAAGTTAACTGGGTGCCGGTGATCCGTTGAGCAGTTTTCACCACTCGCTGGAGTGCTTTGAGGTCAGATGCGGAGCAATTGCTGTACCATACTGAGATGCAGTTTGTGAGTATGCTCTCAATGGTACAGCGGTAGAATTCCACAAGGATCCTGGGATTCAGGTGAACTTTCTTAAGGCTCCGTAAGAAGTAAAGGCGCTGCTGTGCCTTTTTGACCAGAGTGGAGGTGTTGTGGGACCAGGTGAGGTCATCAGAAATGTGGATGCCAAGGAACTTGAAACTCGACACA
>RJVU01045310.1:56352-82352 GCA_003731715.1 Anabarilius grahami | reverse complement strand
CACGCCCAGCTGCACATCAGTCACCATCCAATCGCCTCAGGGCAAGTAGAACGGACCAATAAGACTGTGGTTAGCATGCTAAGAAAATATGTGTCAACCAACCAGAAAGACTGGGATGTGAAACTTCCTCTGGTGCTCATGGCCATTAGAGCCACTCCGCAGGAGTCAACTCGGGTGTCTCCCTTTGAACTCATGACTGGACGACAAATGACCCTGCCATTGCACCTGCTGTATCAACCAGGAGACTCCAGCCTCGTCTCCGCCTACACCACTCACCAGTACCTCGACGAACTACACCGACACCTGAGAACAACATTCGCCTTTGCCCAACAACAACTTCAAAAAAGTGCCGAGGGCCAGAAAGCATACTACGACCGTAAGGCGTCATACCAGGAACTGGACGTAGGTGACAGGGTCTGGTACTACAGTTTCGCTCAGCCACCCAAGACGGCATCCAAACGGCTGTCAAAGAAATTTCTCCCCCATTGGACCGGACCTCATGATATTGTGGACAAACTCTCCCCGGTGGCGTACCGAATCAAGCTGAATCGGGGACAGAAAGAACCAATTCTCAAATGGGTCCACCGCAACCAGATTAAAAGACATGTGGCTGTTGACAGGGAAAGGCAGGGAGGGAACAATGCAAGCTAAATGCCGCTGTCCATTTAGGTCTGTAATATACTGTATTATGGTGCGTTCACACCGGACGCGAATGAAGCGGTAAGCGCGAGTGATTTACATGTTAAGTCAATGCAAAGACGCGAATTGACATCCTGCGGCGCGATTCGCGCGAATGACGCGGCGCGAATTGAGCGATTCGGGCGTTTGACGCGAATCGCGCAAGTTGAAAAATCTGAACTTTGGCGAATTTCCGCGCCGCGTTAACCAATCAGGAGCTTCCTCTAGTAGTGACGTGACGTAGCGAGCTGAGGCAGAAATTCGAAACAACATGGAGGACAAAATCATCGTCGCTGTACATCTTCATACATTTATAGAAACAGAAATAAAAAGGATCGTGTTTGAAAGAAAGTGAGTGAGGAGGTCGGACAATCTGAAAAATTGTAAAAAACGGTCTTTACTCAATTTGAGCTATATATATATAATTATTAAGACTACAAGCCAACTAAAGACTACCAATTGAGCTTATTCTCTGTAATTTACAATTATTTCCCCACCGAAGTTGTGTTTATTCAGAGGAAGTGTGCAGAAAGCAGTGGGAGAGTCTGGGACACAAAGGAGCGGGAGAGCCCCTCTCATGACGCGAATTCGCGTCTGTTGTGAAGGGATTTTCACGCGCGAATGAAGCGAATGTCACGCGCGAATGAAGCGAGTAAACTCAAACTGTTCAAGCGTCCAACTACGCGCGAATAGCGCGATTTATTCGCGCAAGTCGCGTCCGGTGTGAACACAGCATTAATGTGCTCTAACAGAAAGTTTAAGAAAATTGCCTTGTTTATCCACAACATATCAGGTAAGCAACAATGCTTAAATAAAATTCAGCCAACCATATTTCATGCTTTCAAAAAAAGGATCAAAAGACCCCCTTTTTTAAACTTTATTTTTAACAGTTGTGCAGAAAGATGGAGGCATGCCTAAGAAATAAATGCACTCTCTTTGTCATAACAGCACTGCCTGTTGAATTTATAAGGGCTATAATTAAAGGTGGTACAGAGGATCTTTTCGTCGACTGAGTTTTTGAAATGAGCGCATGTGTAAGAACAACCCCCCTCCTTCACAGCTCGTTTCGAGTGAATGCCTCCCAAAACTCGTGCACGAGTATTGGAACACGAGTGTTTACCACCGGCATTCGCTGTGTTATTAAGCCGGGCACACATTTAACGACTAGTTAAAACATTCTAAGACTATGCTCAACATAAAGCGATTGTTTCCTGCTCCTGAAGCAGATTTATATACTTTCACATGGAATTTGAACACCAACTGTAATCGCAGACTGAACGCAACTGGCTCTGACTGGACGCGTTTGAGCGAGATCAGTCATAAGTATCAATTTACATTCATAATAGGCCTTACAATCGTTAAGTGTGTGCGCGACTTAAAGCTGCGCACACACTTAGTGGATTCATTATGTCGGACTCACCGCAGGTAACTCATAATCTGCAGTTGTTACTCCTGTCTCCTGACAAAAACATTGCATGCGGCGCCTGTGGAGTGTGGAAAGTTACTGGAGCGCGCAGCCGCGCGTCTCTCACAAGGAACGTCATGGCAGTGATTGACAAGCCAGAGGGCCAATCCGCGCACATCTCTCACAAGGAACGTCATGGCAGTGATTGACAAGCCAGAGGGCCAATCGTTTACGCTATGATCGCGTAAACTATTGGCTGATGTTTTTAAGGCCCTACCTCGTGCACAGATGATGTATATTAATATTATTCCTTTCAGTGCACTTAATAAATAGTCTTATCAGTTAGTAATATTTCAAGTAATATTGCAAAAATGTATAAAACAAAACATCCTCTTTAGCACCTTTAAGAGGTCATGACTCTTCAATGCTCTATCATGTCCGTAATATTTTAAATATTAAGTTTATGACATATAACAATTATAAATACAAATAACTTGAAACTTTACATACAAAGCTAAATTATGTTTATGTTTATTAAGATCAACAATTAATCTCGCTACTTCGCTCTGAACAACCATAATAAGCGTTACGGACGTGACCGTTATGGATGCTTCATATTAAATCTTATCCATATTATTTGCTTCTTTATATTGCTGTGATCTGTAGTAGGCTTACAGTATATATCAGAACATATCCAATAATCTTTGTGTTTTGTTAGTTTTAATATGAAAAAAGGTCTCAACTTTCAAATTCGGTGGATTTTATAACAAAATTTAAACAATAGATGTCGCTCTTTAAGGGTGTTTTCACACTTGGTCCTTTTCAGGGGTCTGAGCGCAGTTCGTGTGATTTTTGGCCCATATGTGAACACTCCAAAACGATCTCAGACCCCTTAAAGACAAACCGAACCGAGACCATCTCGGGAGGTGGTCTGAGTACAGTTCGATTTCATCTTACGGTACGGTTCGCTAAAAACACGCAATCTGAACACAAACCGTTCTGGGCTCACTTGATTTTTCCGTTTGCGAATTCCAGTGTAGTTTGGTCATCAAATGCCTCCGTACAAATTAGCTGTTCATCATGGCTGCGTCTTCTCTCAGATCTCTACAAATTATTTGTTCACATCGTACACTTGTTTATTGTGATTTTAACTGCTTATAAAACTGTGTGACAGACGCGCCTGCATGCCTTTTGCCAGTTTATTTTTTTATATGTACGGTTGTACGTGCGCACACACCTAGCGCGTGCACAGAAAACCAGCCGTCACAGCGCATGTACTAAACTGAATTATCTGTGGCGTCTATTGTGTTTAAAGTGTCAAAACACTCTAGGTTCACATAAACAGGCTTTGTCTAAAGTGAATGTATATGGGAAAGAAATCGTGTATGTTTATCAGTAGGCTATATTGGATTCATCCATTATTGTAGTCCAAAAAATACAGCCTAATAAAACAATCAGAATCAGTATACGTTTTTATTCATAAAGTGAAAAATACGCAGTTTTATTTTTTCATTTGATTAAGTTTCTTACTAGAATGCTGCTATACATACTTTACCTGAAAATTTAAAGCAGTTTATCTTTATAGGCCTATTTGTACTAAAAAAAAAAAAAAAAACATGATTCAAGGAAAACAATTCAAAAATATAGCTGCAAGCGGCAATTACGGGGCCAAGCACAAAAACGGCACAAGAAGCCAACCAACATGGCTGGGAGCATCAGACCAACAGCAGCAGTGAGCAATTAGAGACCTATTAAGATCATTTTAGGCAAAAGAGCTGAAAAATTATCAAAAATGAGGATTTTACTGGTTTATCACTTTCGACCAATAGGTGGCGCTGTGACCAAATTAATGTGGTATGGTCAGAGTGAGTTGACAATGACACTTGCAAAGTTTGGTGTCAATATATCAAAGCATTGCAGAGATACAGCTTCAAGAGTAATTGTTGCATCATGCCTCAAATTCATTGCTCCGGTATACGAAAACGGTTTGACGAATCGACTTGAAATCCTTAACTTTTTGTTGGCATGGTCTGAAGATGATACGTTTCGATTTTGGTGAAAATCGGAGCAACGGTCTAGGAGTAGTTCGAAAAAGTAGGTTTTTAAAGTAAAACAATACGGCGGACAGGAAACTCAGCCGACTATGGCAAATTTGATATCTATGTTCTCAGCATGACCCAAGGAATCTACTGAGACCAGTTTCATTACAATCGGTTAATATAGTCAAAAGTTATTAGCATTTTCATAAATTTTGTTACTTTTAACCACAAGGTGGCGCTGTGACAAAACATTTAGAGTTTTGTAAGGGCATGGTGTCAAAGACTCATACCGAGTTTCGTAATGATACGCTAATGTGTTCGTAAAATACAGCATTTTAGCACAAAAGTCAAAATAGCCGATGGACAAAATGTCCGATAGGGGAAAATTGGATATCAGTCGACTCGACATGATGCCCCGAATCTAACGAGACCAAATTTATGATTATTGGACAAACCCATCAGAAGTTATAAGCAAAAACAGTGATTTTTCATATTTCCAGACAAGTAGGTGGCGCTGCCCCAAAACGCTGCATGACGCCTCAGGTCATGCTTGTGATGACATGTATGAAGTTTGGTCTGAATACGATAAAGCGTTGCGGAGATACAGCCTTATGTCTATTTTTGCAAGCACTACGTACAATTCATTTGCGTGTTTTACGAAAACGGTTTATGGAATCGACTTGAATTCCATAACTTTTTGTCGACATGGTCTGAAGATGATCTGGTTCAATTTTCATGAATATCGGAGTAACGGCCTAGGTGGAGTTCGAAAAAGTAGTTTTTTCAGAAAATTCAAAATAGTGGTTTTGTTTCTAGCCCTTACGGTTCAAAAGTTATTAGCATAAACATAAGTGCAACTTTGGACAGCTGGTGGCGCTAGAGGGATTGAGTTAGAGACTCCAAATTTGCTATGGACAAAGGTCAGACTGTCCTCTAACTGTGTGCCAAATTTCACAACTTTCCCGCAAGCGGTTCTATGGGCTGCCATAGACTTCAAGAGCGGAAGAAGAAGAAGAATAAATATAGCTGCAAGCAGCAATTACGGGGCCAAGCACAAAAACGGCACAAGAAGCCAACCAACATGGCTGGGAGCATCAGACCAACAGCAGCAGTGAGCAATTAGAGACCTATTAAGATCATTTTAGGCAAAAGAGCTGAAAAATTATCAAAAATGAGGATTTTACTGGTTTATCACTTTCGACCAATAGGTGGCGCTGTGACCAAATTAATGTGGTATGGTCACAGTGAGTTGAAAATGACACTTGCAAAGTTTGGTGTCAATATATCAAAGCATTGCAGAGATACAGCTTCAAGAGAAATTGCTGCATCATGCCTCAAATTCATTGCTCCGGTATACGAAAATGGTTTGACTTATCGACTTGAAATCCATAAGTTTTTGTCTGCATGGTCTGAAGATGATACGGTTCAATTCTGGTGAAAATTGGAGCAACGGTCTAGGAGGAGTTCGAAAAAGTAGGTTTTTAAAGAAAAACAATATGGCGGACAGGAAGTTCAGCTGACTATGGCAAATTTGATATCTATGTTCTCACCATCACCCAAGGAATCTACTGAGACCAGTTTCATTACAATCGGTTAATATAGTCAAAAGTTATTAGCATTTTTGTAAATTTTGTTATAACTTTTGACCACAAGGTGGCGCTGCACCAAAACTTTTGGAGTATTGTAAGGACATGGTGCCAAAGACACATACCGAGTTTCGTAAAGATACGCTAATGTGTTCGTAAATTACAGCATTTTAGCACAAAATTCAAAATGGCCGATATGGGAAAATTGGATATCATTCGACTCGACATGATGCCCCGAATCTAACGAGTCCAAATTTATGATTTTTGGTCAAACCCATCAGAAGTTATAAGCAAAAATAGCCATTTATCATATCTCCACTCCAGTAGGTGGCGCTGCGCCGAAACACTGCATGATGCCTCAGGTCATGCTTGTGATGATATGTACCAAGTTTGGTCTGAATACAATAAAGGAGTGCAGAGATACAACTTCAAGACTGGGTTTTGCATCATGCCTCAAATTCATTGCTCCGGTATACGAAAACGGTTTAACGAATCGACTTGAAATCCATAACTTTTTGTCTGAATGGTCTGAAGATGATACGGTTCAATTTTGGTGAAAATCTGAGCAACGGTCTAGGAGGAGTTTGAAAAAGTAGGTTTTTAAAGAAAAACAATATGGCGGACAGGAAGTTCAGCTGACTATGGCAAATTTGATATCTATGTTCTCACCATCACCCAAGGAATCTACTGAGACCAGTTTCATTACAATCGGTTAATATAGTCAAAAGTTATTAGCATTTTTGTAAATTTTGTTATAACTTTTGACCACAAGGTGGCGCAGTGCCGAAACGTCTCAGGCTCCTTCAGGGCTTTGTCCTGATGACCTATACCAAGTTTCGTAACGATACGCTAATGCGCTCATAAAATACAGCATTTTAGCACAAAATTCAAAATGGCCGACAGCTAAAATGGCCAATATGGGAAAATTGGATATCATTCGACTCGGCATGATGCCCCAAATTCAACGAGACCAAATTCATGGTTTTTGGCCAAACCCATCAGAAGTTATAAGCAAAAATAGCCATTTTTCATATCTCCGCACCACTAGGTGGCGCTGAGCCGAAACGCTGCATGTTGCCTCAGGTCATGCTTGTGATGACAGGTACCAAGTTTGGTCTGAATACGATAAAGCGTTGCGGAGATACAGCCTTATGTCTATTTTTGCAAGCACTTCGTACAATTTGTTCGCGTGTTTTTCAAAAACGGTTTGAGGAATCAACTTGAATTCCATAACTTTTTGTCGGCATGGTCTGAAGATGATCTGGTTCAATTTTCGTGAAAATCGGAGTAACGGCCTAGGAGGAGTTCGAAAAAGTAGGTTTTTCAGAAAATTCAAAATGGCGGAACAATTTTCATGACGGAAAATGACATCATAGGGTGCAATCGATTCGTCTTGACCCAAGGAATCAGAGGAAAAAAGAATTTTAAACATGTGCAACTTTGGACAGATGGTGGCGCTAGAGGGATTGAGTTAGAGACTCCAAATTTGCTATGGGCATAGTTCAGACTGTCCTCTAACTGTGTGCCAAATTTCATAACTTTCCCGCAAGCGGTTCTATGGGCTATCATAGACTTTCAGAGCGGAAGAAGAATAATAATAATTTTTTTTTAAAAATTAAAAAAAGAATGCCAACGGATGCAATAGGTGCCTCCGCACCTTCGGTGCTTGGCCCCTAATAAAAAGAAATCTAACAGACACAATAGGTGCCTAAGCACCTTCGGTGCTTGGCCCCTAATAAAAAGAAATCTAACAGACACAATAGGTGCCTAAGCACCTTCGGTGCTTGGCCCCTAATAATAAAAAGAAATCTAACAGGCACCTTCGGTGCTTGGCCCCTAATAAAAAGAAATCTAACAGACACAATAGGTGCTTGGCCCCTAAAAAGAAATCTAACAGGCACCTTCGGTGCTTGGCCCCTAATAAAAAGAACGCCAACAGATACAATAGGTGCCTAAGCACCTTCGGTGCTTGGCCCCTAATAAATGTTATTTACAAAGATAGATGTGTGATATAGGCCTAGTGCAAGAATACGGATGAAATATTGCAACAATTTATATTTTTGTGCAAAAGATAAACAAGGGTTAACTGACCCAAAATTTTTAATTCTGTCATTTATTACTCACCCTTATGTTGTTCCACACCCGTAAGACCTTCGTTCATCTTCAGAACACAAATTAAGATATTTTTGATGAAATCCGAGGTTTTTTTATCCTCCATTGAAAGCAATGAGATTACCACTTTTAAGGTCCAGAAAAGCAGTAAAAACATCATTAAAATAGTCAACATCACTACAGGAGTTAAACCTTAATAATATGAAGCGAGGGAATACTATTTTTGCGCAAAAATAATGACTTTATTCAACAAATTCATCTCTCCCCAAAACACCAACTCGGTATAAAAAAAAACTTCTCAGATTTCATCAAAGTATCTTAATTTGTGTTCTGAAGATGAACGAAAGTCTTACAGGTGTGGAACGACATGAGGGTGAGTAATTAATGACAGAAATTTCATTTTTGGGTGAACTAACCCTTTAAGCTCGTTCAAGAGCATTTGTAGCAATGTCGTTTTACAAAATAATAATTATTAATATACAAAGCACCGCACATGACAAAAAAAGTCAATCGTGCACACGATTTAGCCTACTTTTTTTCCCCTGAATGTCATGTGCAGGGCTCCGTAATAATAATAATCTTTACAAATAGATTTCTTGTTTAGTGAGGCACATACAATGTAAGTGAATGGGATCAAATTTTGAAGGCCATAGGTCAGCTATCAAACACTGAACTGAACTAGATACAAAAAGCAACAGTATGAACATAAAGAGGTCTGAGACCACATTCCTACTTAAGTAGACCAAAAAAAGGATCCGAGTCCTCTTTCAGGGACAGGGACAGTGTGAACGTAAAGAGAACTGGTTCCTTTTTCACTTGGTTCACCTCTTGGTCCACTTAAAAAGGTCTGAGTTTGGTTCTTTTAAAGAGCACCCAAGTGTGTAATCACCCTAAAATGTTGCATGAAAGATTACTCCGTGTAAGCGGCAGATCAAGCGGATCAAGCGCACATGGACCAATCTAATCTTCCTCTTTGCCAGTTACAGAATGAAATATGAACATCGGAAGGTAGGCCTATATTACAGTACAACTTACAGAAGAGCATTGTGTCTCATAGGACATGACACTTCCCTCGGGATGTTGCGTTTTTACCTGTTGGTTAAAACAAACATGAATAGCCTATTGATCCTAATTCCGTGATCAAGCTGACAAAACAAAAAATAACAACATTTAGGGCTGTGCGAAATGACGATATATATCGTTACCACTAAATAAAATGTCTATCATTAGAGATTTTGCTATATCGTATATATCGTAGTATGTACAGTGGTATGCAAAAGTTTGGGAACCCCTTGCAGAATCTGTGAAAATGTGAATAATTTTAACAAAATAAGAAAGATCACACAAAATACATGTTATTTTTTATTTAGTACTGTCCTGAGTAAGATATTTTACATAAAAGATGTTTACATATAATCCACACAACAAAAAAGTAGCTAAATTATTAAAATATCTCTGTCCAAAAGTTTGGGAACCCTTGATTCTTAATACTGTATGTGGTTACCTGGATGATCTATGACTGTTTTTTTGTTTTGTGATGGTTGTTCATGAATCCCTTGTTTGTTCTGAGCAGTTAAACTGAACTCTGTTCTTCAGAAAAATCCTCCAGGTCCTGCAGGTTCTTCAGTTTTCTAGGATTTTTTGCATGTTTGAACTTTCCAGCAGTGACTGTATGATTTTGAGATTCATCTTTTCACACTGAGGACAATTGAGGGACTCAAACACAACTATTAAAAAAGGTTCAATCATTCACTGATGTTCCAGAAGGAAACACGGTGCATTAAGAGAAAACATTTTGAATTTAAAGATCAAGGTAAATTGTACTCAATTTGTCTTCCGGGAAACATGCAAGTATCTTCTGTTGCTTCCGAAGGTAAGTACTAAATGGAAAAAAAAATATTTCAACAAAATAAGAAAAATTTGGACTTCTTTTTTAATCTTTTTCACTTGGTTCACCTCTTGGTCCACTTGTACTCAATTTAAATTGTACTCAATTTGTCTTCCGGGAAACATGCAAGTATCTTCTGTTGCTTCCGAAGGTAAGTACTAAATGGAAAAAAAAATATTTCAACAAAATAAGAAAAATTTGGACTTCTTCATCCTGTTCAAAAGTTTTCACCCCCCGGCTCTTAATGCATCGCGTTTTCTTCTGGAGCATCAGTGAATGTTTGAACCTTTTTTATAAGTTGTGTTTGAGTCCCTCAGTTGTCCTCAGTGTGAAAAGATGGATCTTAAAATCATACACCCACTGCTGTAAAGGGTTCAAATATGCAAAATATCCTTGAAAACTGAAGAATCTGCAGGACATGGAGGATTTTTCTGAAGAAAAGAGTTCAGTTTAACTGCTCAGAACAAACAAGGGACTCATGAACAACCATCACAAAACAAAAAAACAGTCATAGATCATCCAGGTTACCACACGCAGTATTAAAGGTGCCCTAGAATTAAAGATTGAATTTACCTTGGCATAGTTGAATAACAAGTGCTCAGTACATGGAAATGACATACAGTGAGTCTCAAACACCATTGTTTCCTCCTTCTTATGTAAATTTGATTTGTTTAAAAGACCTCCGAAGAACAGGCGAATCTCAACATAACACCGACTGTTACGTAACAGTCGGGATCATTAATATATACGCCCCCAATATTTGCATATGCCAGCTCATGTTCAAGCCATTAAGCAGACGTAGCAGTATTAACATCTGGAGCTGCACAGCCGAATCAACAGACTTTATGCAGGTAAGCAAGCAAGGACAACAGCGAAAAATGGCAGATGGAGCAATAATAACTGACATGATCCATGATATCATGATATTTTTTGTGATATTTGTAAATTGTCTTTCTAAATGTTTTGTTAGCATGTTGCTGTTACTGTTAAATGTGGTTAAAGTTACCATCGTTTCTTACTGTATTCACGGAGACAAGACTGTCGTTATTTTCATTTTTTAAACACTTGCAGTCTGTATAATTCATAAACAACTTCATTCTTTATAAATCTCTCCAACAGTGTGTAATGTTAGCTTTAGCCACGGAACACCATCAAACTCATTCAGAATCAAATGTAAACATCCAAATAAATACCATACTTACGCGATTAGACATGCTGCATGACGAACACTTTGTAAAGATCCATTTTGAGGGTTAAATTAGCTGTGTGAACTCTGTTTATGCTGTTTAAGGCAAGCGCGAGCTCCGGGGGCGGGGAGCACGAGAATTTAAAGGGGCCGCAGCCTGAATCGGCGCATATTTAATGATGCCCCAAAATAGGCAGTTGAAAAAATTTATTTAAAAAAATCTATGGGTATTTTGAGCTGAAACTTCACAGACACATTCAGGGGACACCTTAGAATCAATGGATTAAATGTAAACATCTTTTATGTAAAATATCTTACTCAGGACAGTACTAAATAAAAAATAACATGCATTTTGTATGATCTCTCTTATTTTGTTAAAATTATTCACATTTTCACAGATTCTGCAAAGGGTTCCCAAACTTTTGCATACCACTGTAAATATATTGCACTATTGACACTATAGAATATAAAGAGCGGGACGTGCTAGATGTTAAAAGAGTTATAAGTGGAATATATCCTGAAAACGAACTCAGTGCAGCACTCGTGCTGACTGGCACACTGCCAAAGTGCGCGCATGAAACCTGCCTCTCTCTAATTTGCATGAGTTAAGCATTGTGGTTTAAAAACAATTGGTTTTAAACAGTTTAAGTGCAATTAGCAGCGAAAGACAACTCATTTCAGCATATGCACGTGCTATCTGAGAGACTGTTTCTCAGCGCCGTCTGAGTGCGCGACATGAAGCCGCGGCTCACAGAGCGTGCGAGGAATGAACAGTGCTTTTTGGTGCCTAATTGGGCTTGAACGGTTAAATACATATTAAATACACCTAAAGTGACCATGTATTTGCTAGTAAACAGAGCCATTAAGTGAAGGTACAGTTAAGAAAGACAAGGCTCAAGTAAATGGATCGGTGCAGTCAGTCTTAAAGGGACAGCATCCAAATTTACCTGCTGTCATTATTAATGCTAATCAAACAACAAAAAAAGAGAAAATCTCTCACTGCTTGCTTTTGTAACTTTAATAAGAATAAATGTATATTTAATTTACACAGTAAAGACTATGCATTTTTTTTGTACCTTTGATTACTTTATACATTTTCTGGTGCTTGAAGTTTGTTAATGTAGGTCTATTTCGTCTGTCTTTGTTCTATTGTAGTTTGTTTTCTTTGCTCTTTCTTTATCACAGTTTATTTGTCTTCAGTGAGCTTGAGAGTTTCTTAGGCTAGTATTAATTTTTTAAATTATATTGAAATTGATGATAATTATGAAATTTCAATGATATGGAAAATTTTGATATCGTAAAAATCTTATTTATAGCAAAAATAACTAGATTGTGATATATATCATTATAGTGATATAAAATTACTCATATCGTGAGTTTGGTCATATCGCCCAGCCCTAATAATATTGCAATAATTTTGACTTGAAATGTGATCATTTTAAGTAAAGACTTTGCTTTAAACTGCGCAAACTAGCCAAAAACTGTGCGATCATTTAGACACAAAACATAAAACTGACATGATTGCGAGTGACAAGTGTCAATCGGTTCACCTGAATATGGGAGAAATCTGCAATTTTAAACTGCTTTATGATAAACTTTAATATTTTTTCATGTATTTTAACAAGCAGTTCTGTTAGAAGGAAAATCATGGTCTCTAAATTGATTCTTGAACAACGCACACGCTTGTCAACATGAGAAATAGGCGTAATCCATGACCTTTTGCAATACAGAATATAAAGTTGTATAAAGATTACTATTTAAAGTTGATTAATTGTGCAGTCTTACTGTACTGGTATCCCAGATTTCAATATTTGGTGGTTTAAATGCCTACTTGAGGTCTCTGTGAAAGTTTTAAAGCAGTCTTCTGTGCCGCTTTCAGACCGGTCATGTCCGTAACGGAGAACTGTCACGTCCATAACGTTGTTTTTTCCTCATAAATGCGAACACGAAAAATGAAATGAAATTATTATTTTATTATTTTATGCTCTGTGGAGAGCCAACCCTTCTTCATTCGGTGGGTAGTATTACTTTTGTTTTCCGCAGTGTAATTCACAGAATTCCTAAAAAATATGTTGTCACCCAAAACTTAGTGATTTTTTTTTTTGTCACGGCCGTAACGCATGCATATTTCCCTTATCTAAAATATAAAACGATTGTATAGACTGACATTTTTCTAATGTCTGGACTCCTTTAGTAAGGGATTATGAATATATAAACAGACGGTTCAATATATTGGTATTAAATGCATTCTCTGAGAATTTATATTTCAGGTTTTGACTGCAAATGTCACGTCCATAATCCTGGAATTGCCCATTTACATTTAGTCATTCAGCAGATGCTTTTCTCCAAAGCAACTTACAAATTTAAGAAATGGTTATGGGTAGGTTAAGGGGTAGGTGTAGGATTAGTGGCTCAAAATATCATTTTAAGGTTATATTTTTAATAAAATTGTAAATTTTCCTAAACATTTATGTCCATTATGTCCATACTATTTTAGCATTCTGTATAAAATGGTTATGTTTAGGTTCGGGACGGGGTTTAGGGATCTTACATTTATCTACAAAACGATAAAAGGGAAATTTTACATATCTTTAAGACATGAAAGATTCGTAAATGTTTTACGTTTTTTCGCTGAAAAAACCTAAGTATTTTTACGTTTTAGCACCTTTCAGCAGTTTTGTGTCTTTGAAAGTTACGAATTAATACCTATGTATTAACAATGAGACAAGGCTGGTAATAAAGGTTTTGAAAATGTAATTGATGAATGGCTTTCACTCATTTAAGGTTCAGTAAAATCAATAAGGTTTACAAATTCCATTAATGAATGTTTTGTTAATGGTAAGTCATGTTAATAAAGGGTTTACAAATGTTAGTAACACATCAGTTAATGTTGAAATAGTGTGTACACTTTACAATAAGGTTCACAAATTCCATTAATGAATGCTTTGTTAATGGTAAGTCATGTTAATAAAGGGTCTACAAATGTTAGTAACAAATCAGTTAATGTTGAAATAGTGTACACTTTACAATAAGGTTCACAAATTCCATTATTATTTAAATTTTTTGTTATTATATAATTATTATTCGTTATTTTACTTTATTACTTTATTTATTTTATTTCCCAACTAATGACTCATCCGGGCTTTCCAATAAGTTGCACGTAAAGGGAAAAAAGTAGCTTTCTTCCACTTAAAAAGAGTTGTGCACTTTTAAGCACTTTTTATTTTAATATATTTCTTTACATAAATACTATTTTCTACTTAAAAGCTATAATTTCGTTATTTTACTAACCCAACTAATGACTCATCCGGGCTTTCCAATAGGTTGCACGTAAGGGGAAAAAGTAGCTTTCTTCCACTTAAGAAAAGTTGTGCACTTTTAAGCACTTTTAAGCACAAGGCCAACACCAGGTCCCTCACATGCTGGAGAAGATGGAGAGGAACCAGATGCCGGCGCCGCCACCGTGCCTAAGAAAAAAAAGTGGTCTTTGGGCAGCCTTATGCAAAGAGAGCAGCCACAGCAGCTGCAGCCACAGCAGCTGCAGCCACGCTCACTGATGAGCAAAAGGTCGAGTCAGAAATGACCATGTACCTGCAGGAAATGGCCATCGATGGGGAAGACGAACGAAAAAAGGTTTCCGTTCATGGCAAGATTAGCACGGAAATATCTGTGCATATGTGCTACCAGTAGGCTACTCCATTAAAGCGGGTCTTCAGCACAGCGGGGAGTGTAGTTACTCCAATCCGCAGCTTATTAAAACCAGACAAAGTGAACATGTTGGTATTTCTGGCCAGAAACATAGAAATTTAAACATGGTCTATGTATGTAAATCCCGCGTTTTGGTCTGAGTGTTGTTCCCGTTTTCTTGTTCTTTGTTGTTCTTCTGTGTTTTAATAAATTTGTGTTATCAGAATCACCTTCATTCTTTCATTTGATTTGACATTATGGCCAAGGAAAATTGTCTTTAAAAGGTATTTATTAACCAGACAAAAGTTAATTGATGTTCGCTGAATTCTGGGTTTATATCTTAAACTGCCACTTCAGTGCAGTATAGCCACAGAGCTATGTAACTATGAGCACGATCTCCCGAGACACTACAATAGGTTACTAATAATTCATTAATAAGGGCTGTTTTCTTGTACAAAATTAAATATTTTAAGTTAAATGTACAGTGTTACAGTGTAAAAAAGACAAGATTCTAACAATGTCAAGATCAAATGCCTGACACGGTATTTTCACAGACTAACACACGTCACGTCTCTGGCATAGACTACAGTATTTAAAATAGCATATATGCATTAGTTATATTCTCAATTTCATTTACAGAGCAATTCCTGCAAAGATTTTAGGTTAACAATAGTCTATAGAAGAGACTAGGATTAGTGTGTGTATTTTTTTTACAGTCTATGGTGTAGCGTCTCTCCATCGTGATGTCGGTCGTCCATCGGCACAACCCTAAACGTTAACAAACATTAACTAATGCTGAACAGAGGTGTTGTTCATGGTTAGTTAATGTTAACTAATACAACCTTAATGTAAAGGGTTACCAAATTAATTTTAAAACTTGCACTGCTTCAAACTAGGCTATTGTACTGTATACATTAAATTTATGTTGAAGTGCTTGGGACATGGCTTTTAATGGTAAGACTTTTGTTTTTGTAATCAGGCTATCAAAAATTAAGGATTAAAGGTCCCGTTCTTCGTGATCCCATGTTTCAAACTTTAGTTAGTGTGTAATGTTGTTGTTAGAGTATAAATAAAATCTGTAAAATTTTAAAGCTCAAAGTTCAATGCCAAGCGAGATATTTTATTTAACAGAAGTCGCCTACATCGAACGGCCAGTTTGGACTACATCCCTCTACTTCCTTCTTTAATGACGTCACTAAAACAGTTTGACTAACCTCCGCCCACAGGAATACACAAAAAAAGGGGGCGTGGTCTTGTTGCGCTCCCACGGAGAAGAGCAAGGAGTGTGTAAGCTACTGTCGAATCACAACACAGGAACCGCTGGCACAATCAGAACTCGTTACGTATTTCTGAAGGAGGGACTTCATAGAACAAGGAAGTCATCAGCCCGTTTTTATGACAGTGGAAACAGCGGTATACAGATAAGTAAATTATGTGAAAAATACTGTGTTTTTTTACACGCGAAACATGAACACATGTTATATTGCACACTATAAACACAATCAAAGCTTCAAAAAAATCACGAAAAACGGGACCTTTAAGATTTATCGATTCTTTTCAAATTCTCAATTTATCCAGAATTGTGCAGCTCTACTCAGTTGCTCAGGTCCCTCAGATATCATTAGGGAGCATGCCGTTCGTTTTCACAGTTAAGTTACACTGTTACGTTGTAGGCCGTGTGTAGCACATGTAGCCTATGGCATAGCCTGATGTGCACCTCTACAAAAATGTTATAACACGTAAATTCTACGCAGACTGCAAGCGCTGTAATTGGACTGCTAGAACACCTCCCTCAGGTCAAAAATAAATAAATCTGTGCTAGCGTTGCATTTCCTCGTAAGCATTTCCACTTGCGAAATTACAACACTTTGATATTTAACAACAAGCTACAACAAAAGTCGCTGTCTATTTGCTGCCATCACAGCTGCTGCTCCTCTGACAATGTACACAACAAGCCGCTTCTTCTTCAGCTTTTGCCCTGATACTGTGTGGATTACACCATCAACATGCCCGTGGACACTGCCTATTAGCAGTCTGCCTCTGTAATTGCACGTTGATGCGGACAACGATGCAGAAGTATAAATGAAAACCAACGTGTAGCCTACGGTGTAGAGGCTAAGGTGTAGGTCCAACGCAGAAGTATAAATCAGCCTTTACGCTGATGATACTCAGCTCTATATTTCTTTGTGCCCTGATGAAACATACCAATTAACGGAATGCATAGTAATTTCCGACTACTTAATTCTGAAAAAACTGAGGTTTTATTTATTGGACCAAAAACCTTGCCACTCAATAACCCAGAATACTGTCTAACACTTGATGGCTGCTCTGTCAAGTCTTCGTCGTCAGTTAGGAATAGACATGTGCCGATATTCGGTAATGCGATATATCACGATAACGAATATGCACGATATTGTTTTTGTGGGCACTTCAAAATACCGTAAATAATTTATTACCAGGTATTACAATTTTTATAACGCATTTAAGAATACTTTCCCCATCAACCGTATAAAATGCACAACACCGCTGTATGCTGCGTCAAAGGGACAAGCGCTCAGATGTAAACAAGCCCAACGTGTATGAGAAGCACATGGTGGAACGAGTGAAGGAGACGCGCTGAATGAAAGTGCACATTCACTCTCTGACAGTAGAGGGCGCTGATGGAACAGCAGAATGCAGCGGTTACCCCGGAAACCCCGCAAACAAAGCAACTGCAGTAGTGAAGTTTTTAAAATGCTTCAAACAACCATTCATTTTTTTGTAATCTCAATGTTGTTCATCACAGCACCAAATACTTAGACTTAATAGGCTATTTATTTTCAAACTTAAACATTTTTAAATTTTAATCTGGACTACAACATGCCCTAATGATTAGAAATGTTCTGATTATTATTCAGTAAAACTTTGAGACATACGGCTTCATTAGTTAACATGTTAATTCATTATTACCAAACTGACAATGAAAAATACTTAAAACATTAATTATTCATAGTTAATGTGAATTTCTTAGTTACTGTTTAACAACATTACTAAAATCATAAGAACTTATTTAATGGACCTAAGATAAAACTAACAATGATCAGTTGTATTTCTTAACTAACATTAACAAAAAATAATACTTTCTGTAACAAATGTAGCTATTGCTCAATCTTAGTTAATGCATTACATAATGAGACTTTATTGTAAAGTGTTACCTGTTGTTCTTTATAGCCTAAATCTTTTGCACTTTAATCTGTTTGAAAATTTTACTTTATATATTTTTGCGTATTGTATTATTGTATTTAAACATCAAGAGTTCTTTTTGTTATTACAAAAAGAGTTCTTAAACCTGTTATACTAGGACAACACTTTCTTTTGCAACTTATTTCAATATCGTGATAATACCGTATACCGTGATAAAAGCTTCAGCAATTAATCACAACATGAAAATTTGATACTGTCACATGCCTAGTTAGGAACATGGGTGTGCTCTTTGATACCAATCTTTAATTTTAAAGCCACATCTGTAAAACCACATTTTTCCATCTTAAAAATATATCTAAAGTTC
The DNA here is from genome assembly GCA_003731715.1 of Anabarilius grahami. Lineage (NCBI taxonomy): Eukaryota > Metazoa > Chordata > Actinopteri > Cypriniformes > Xenocyprididae > Anabarilius > Anabarilius grahami. The sequence goes on along the minus strand of RJVU01045310.1, from coordinate 64,224 downwards.
GACATATGCAGAAAAGTTAATGTGTTCATGACATCAAGGATAGATTATTGTAATGCTCTACTGGGAGGTTGCCCTGCAGGCTTAATAAACAAACTCCAGTTGGTCCAAAATGCAGCAGCTTCTTACTAGAACCATGAAGTATGACCATGTTAGCCAGGTTCTGTCAACACTGTATTGGCTCCCTATTAAACATCACATACAGATGGTACTCAAACAGAATGCGTTTTTTTGCCGCGGTTGCGGTGGGAAATGCATTTTTTCTCTTGACTGCTAAGTGGCGCTATAACAATACATTTTCACGTTATGGAGTGGACGTATCACAGCTCGTTTTTGCAAGTAGCAGTCAACCGTGCCATGTGGACATTACAAAAAAATACTATCAATAGGATTTTTAAAAATCACATTCGCATAATGCACATTTCATATGCAAAGATGTTAGCCAATCACAGCAGTGGGCAATTACACTGAAGTCTCACAGCAGACACACCCCTTAAAACAGAGCGTTCAAATGATAGGGCTAAAATCAGGGTAGGAAAATTGCCTTTTATTTCTAAATTCTGACAATTTTTTATGTAAAAATTATACTAACAGTATAAGTGCACCACAGGAAACATTCTTAAAAAAAAAAAAAATGCAGTTCATGACCTCTTTAAAAAGATAAGACCATAGCCTACTGGGCAGAGTTACAATATATGCCGTAGCTGTGCTTCAGGCAATCCGAGTTCGAGTCCTGGCTCGAAGTTCAGGCATCTTAATCCTAGGGCTGGGTATCGAACTCGAGACTTTTTAGGTACCGACCGAATTGCCTCGATACTATCGAGTCTCGAAAAGTGTCTTGTCATTCGGTACCAAATTTCGATACCTCAGAACTGAACCGGGAAGAGGGGGCGGATAAATGCTTTCGCCGTCTCGTTGAGCAAGTAATAACGTTGCACTACATTGTTATTTATATCTAAATATATAAAACTATGCGCGCGAGAGAGACTCTATGTGCTAGAGAGCGAGTGAATCAACGGTTTTGTTTTCAGTTTATCTCCGAAAAGGACAAGTGAGAGCACCAGCTGTTTATGTGAGCAGCCGGTTCACTACAGATACTGTGAACAGAAAACAAAAGTGAAGTGTTTCTACAGGTTTCATCAAATCCAATTTAATGCTTTTTAATGCCAATTTTAAAATTTTGTAATGCCATATATATGCCGCTAAATGTCGATAGATGACGACATACGGCAATTAAAAAATTGTTGTATTTGCATTCTGCCAAGTGTCAGCCCTTTACATTTGTTTGCTTCTCTGCTGCTACCCTTTTGCTCACATAATATATTTTAATACAGCCAAATTCCCAATAAAATTGTTTCATCTATGTGTTTCTGTTTTTGTTGTCATTCAATATGAAATGGTGACTGAAACGAGGCCCATTAAGATTACATACAGGGCTCAACATTAAGCCTTCTCATGTGACACGCGTAAATCGGTCATTCACTTGTACGAGTAAAGGCCCCAGTATACTTCAAACGAAATCGAAGAATGAACTGATGTGACGTCATTTCGAACAAAATCAGGCCTTAAAACAGCTGCTTGTCCGGAATTTTTTTTTTTTTTTTTGAGGTGTAAATATAAATTTGTTCTGAAGCAATATCCTTTCAGAATATTGCAGCTTATGTAAATCTGCATATTTTTGATTGATTACAACTGCATTAAATAATGTTATGGGATAGTTTTAAATATGTTTTGAAAATACAAATATGAAATGTTGGTGGGGAAATTATACTTTTAAAAATTAAACTAAACCACCAGTAGGTGGCATCAAGTAACCGTCTTAATGAGTGGGTCATTGATTCATTCATTCAAGCGATTCACTCAAGTGGCCGATTCGTTCAAAACACTGAATCATTCAGTAATGAAAACAAGGCTGAGTGTTGCGCTTTGGTTCTGTTGTGATCTTTGTTTGAAACTATTTTCGCTGATAAAATAAAACAAAAACAGTCAATGTTTCTTCTAAAATGTAAGTGGCTTAATATTAACTACTTGTTAACTGAACTGTTGTATGAAATCAGTGTCACGTTTTTAATCGTGATGGTAGCCTATTTAGGAAAACACCATTCTTGGTCGTGTGGTTGCGCTTACCAGTATCAAGTTATAGAAACTAAATGTAATAAAATCAGTCACTCGCGTTTTGGTGATTCCAAAGTTGCTAGTTTTTTTTTGTTTTGTTTTTTTGGTATTGACGTTTTAATCAGGTCCTTGTCCGATCGGGAAAGTAAAATTCGAGCCCTCACATGTTAAACCACAAAATCTGACAAAATCACCACACACATAAGATAGACATTTGAAGTGATTTTGGCTATATGCGGCAGGAAAGCAAGATCTCGCACTCGTGCGGTAGTACCAGGGGGTCTCGGAAGCTAGATCTGGTTAACAAGTCGCTTGTTTCGTCACAACGCGCTTTCTAAGCAAAAAGTCGCAAAAGGGGTCTGAAAAGGCGCTAATGCAGCCTTCTGTCTCCAGGTCCCAGCCCGCCGCTGTCCAAACCGCCGTTGCGACAATTTTGCACAGGCAATTACCAAACTGGTTCCATGTGCGTATCACAATGTACATATTTTGCGACAGCAAATCAAAGTTATTAATTATTTAGGCTTTATTCAAAATAAACTGGTAGTATTATTTTTCTTCAAAACTATCTAAAAAATGTAATGCCTGTAGAAATACAATTTTATGCTTTTTAATGCCATTTAATGACTTTTAATGCTTTTTAATGCCCCGCGGATACCCTGACAGATGCAGATAATCGGATAAATCAGAGAATATCATTGGACCGTTGGCGGGTGGATGCACAGACTTCGTCTTTGTTCAATTTGCACAATGAACATGGGTTGGAGCTCTTTATTTTGAACTCTCAAAGTGCACCAAATTAATGAATTTATCATTAAAATGTACAATATTTTCTATACAGGTCCTTCTCAAAAAATTAGCATATTGTGATAAAGTTCATTATTTTCCATAATGTAATGATAAAAATTAAACTTTCATATATTTTAGATTCATTGCACACCAACTGAAATATTTCAGGTCTTTTATTGTTTTAATACTGATGATTTTGGCATACAGCTCATGAAAACCAGAAATTCCTGTCTCAAAAAATTAGCATATTGTGAAAAGGTTCTCTAAACGAGCTATTAACCTAATCATCTGAATCAACTAATTAACTCTAAACACCTGCAAAAGATTCCTGAGGCTTTTAAAAACTCCCAGCCTGGTTCATTACTCAAAACCGCAATCATGGGTAAGACTGCCGACCTGACTGCTGTCCAGAAGGCCATCATTGACACCCTCAAGCGAGAGGGTAAGACACAGAAAGAAATTTCTGAACGAATAGGCTGTTCCCAGAGTGCTGTATCAAGGCACCTCAGTGGGAAGTCTGTGGGAAGGAAAAAGTGTGGCAAAAAACGCTGCACAACGAGAAGAGGTGACCGGACCCTGAGGAAGATTGTGGAGAAGGACCGATTCCAGACCTTGGGGGACCTGCGGAAGCAGTGGACTGAGTCTGGAGTAGAAACATCCAGAGCCACCGTGCACAGGCGTGTGCAGGAAATGGGCTACAGGTGCCGCATTCCCCAGGTCAAGCCACTTTTGAACCAGAAACAGCGGCAGAAGCGCCTGACCTGGGCTACAGAGAAGCAGCACTGGACTGTTGCTCAGTGGTCCAAAGTCATTCGGAAATCAAGGTGCCAGAGTCTGGAGGAAGACTGGGGAGAAGGAAATGCCAAAATGCCTGAAGTCCAGTGTCAAGTTCCCACAGTCAGTGATGGTCTGGGGTGCCATGTCAGCTGCTGGTGTTGGTCCACTGTGTTTTATCAAGGGCAGGGTCAATGCAGCTAGCTATCAGGAGATTTTGGAGCACTTCATGCTTCCATCTGCTGAAAAGCTTTATGGAGATGAAGATTTCGTTTTTCAGCACGACCTGGCACCTGCTCACAGTGCCAAAACCACTGGTAAATGGTTTACTGACCATGGTATTACTGTGCTCAATTGGCCTGCCAACTCTCCTGACCTGAACCCCATAGAGAATCTGTGGGATATTGTGAAGAGAAAGTTGAGAGACGCAAGACCCAACACTCTGGATGAGCTTAAGGCCGCTATCGAAGCATCCTGGGCCTCCATAACACCTCAGCAGTGCCACAGGCTGATTGCCTCCATGCCACGCCGCATTGAAGCAGTCATTTCTGCAAAAGGATTCCCGACCAAGTATTGAGTGCATAACTGAACATAATTATTTGAAGGTTGACTTTTTTTGTATTAAAAACACTTTTCTTTTATTGGTCGGATGAAATATGCTAATTTTTTGAGATAGGAATTTTGGGTTTTCATGAGCTGTATGCCAAAATCATCAGTATTAAAACAATAAAAGACCTGAAATATTTCAGTTGGTGTGCAATGAATCTAAAATATATGAAAGTTTAATTTTTATCATTACATTATGGAAAATAATGAACTTTATCACAATATGCTAATTTTTTTAGAAGGACCTGTATATATTATAATAAATTTTTTTGAAGAAGAACAACAATTGCTGAGTGATTTAAAAAGATCTGCAGTGAGCCTCACATACTGACTTTTTGCATTGAAAACTGTATTAAAACTATTTGCACTGATTTATTGTGTTGGTTAAATTGTTCATTTGTATTTTTTTATTCCAATAACCAAATATTTTTTGAGGTAATGTAATCTTGTTAAAACCGATTTTATAAAATTGGTATCGAAAAAGGTATTGTTCAGGAATCGGTATCAAAGTTGAGGTATCGGTAATGAAAATTTTTGAACGATACCCAGCCCTACTCAAACCAACATTATAGTTTGGTCACAAACTTCAGCCTCTAGTTTAATATTTGTCACAAATAAAAATGTTTGAAATGTACGTTTATTGATTTGAATCACTTTTCGAATCTTTGTAACGATGACGATGAATTCATCATCATTTTATATATGACCTGATTTGACCTGATTATGTATGTTTTATATTCATTACAGTCGGTTATGTCTTAAGTGAATGTAAACAGTTGAGAAAGAAACTGCAACTGTTTTGAGGACCTTTTATTCAGCAACATTAGTTAACCTAGGAGGCTTTCACACTGGCGGTTTAGTTAGAAACGGGGCGCGGTTCAAATTGAAAAATCGGTAATGTGAAAGCTGTCATGCGAACCTGGGTGTGCACCGGGGTACCAAACCCGAGACTACCTGAAGGAGGTGGTCTGAGTTCGGTTGCACTGTGCCGTGGTTCACTTGAATATGAAAGCAACACGGACTCGGGTGCGCACTTGTTCAGGAAGTAAAGTAACCTGCGCATGCGTTTTCACCGATTGTAATGTATTTACTTAAATAAAACATGTAAGAGATGATAGTGTTAATGATTTATCTTGGATTCGACAGCAGAAAACCGTCTACATGCAGCACACATACAGTAAACACAAGTGTCGTTTACTCTGCTGCATAATAGCACCATATTAATAAAAAACAATTTATTGACCCGCGTTCTGTTTTCTGTCATGTGCCTTGCACGTCTGATGACGTAAGATGAACGCAAACACACCAGGGTTTGATTGAATCTATTTGAGTGTAGGGCTGCAACTAACGATCATTTCGATAATCGGTTAGTTGGCCAATAATTTTTTCGATTAATCATAAAAATCCTACTTTTTTTTTTTGACAAAAAACACTTTTGCACATCCTGCCCAATGTACTTCAAACAAATGTGCCAATTGAATGCTATGAAAACATACAGTGCTTAATTAGACCACCTGTCATAATAAAGAGAGAACACAAATATTTTAGGAATCTATCAAAAACTTGTTTAAAACTAAAAATGTTATTGCCATTAATTAGACAATGTAGTATTAAAGATAATAAAGAAAAACAAAAACTCAGTGTTAACTAACAGTGTTAACTAACTCCCTCTCTGCCGCGTTCCGTCTGTCGACGCGGGTGCGCACGTCTGAGCTCATTCAGTAAAGTTAGAAGTTTAACACAGACTGTCAGGATGAGCCTTTTCTGCAAAATGGAAAGGCTCGCTTGAATTTGTAACATTTACAGTTAAGGATATAGCTGTAGAATGAACGTTTTGCACTGATGACGTACACTTATCTGTCAAAGTGCCTGACAGGTCAAACCATTATGCTAATGCATTAGCTTGAAGCTTAAAATAAAGAATTCTCATGTTTTGGGCAGCTTGGATCACGTACCTTTCCTGCAGCAGCTCACTCTGCTTCCTCCACTTTTTTAAAATGTATTTTTATCCATAGAAATGTGTTATTAGGGCCCGAGCACCGATGGTGTGAGGACCCTATTGGAATTGCTCCGTTTATTATTAGGGCCCAAGCCACTTAGACGCAGCGCCCTATTGTTTTCGTAAGGCTAATTTATTTATTTTTTTACCATCCAGGGCTTTTTGGGGCCTTAACGTGCCCAAACTCTTGAAAATTGGCACACACATTGGAATCTGCGGCCATTAGGAAGCCGCAGAGGCTGGTACCCGGGCGTGGCACAGGGGCTCTACAGCGCCCCCTTGAATAAAGTCCAAAAAACTTGGTCCGTATATCAAACGAGGCAACAATTTTATGGTGAGAAAAGGGAAACAGGAAGTGTGTTATAACTTCTACATACATTGAATGATTTTTATTAAACTTCAGCTGTGTGTTCGTTGTAGGAGGCTGATCACATGGAAGTTACTATTGTGAGTCAAAGTTATAGCACCACCAACCGGCAACAGGAAGTGTGTCACTTTCAAAATGCTGAGAGATGGCGAATGTAGACCTGTGAAAGATTTTTGATATTTTTCAAACACTGTTGCTATAGCAACAGATCAAACTTCATTATTTGTTTTGGATGCTTTTGAGACTCTTAGCATGCTTCAAATTGCATGAAAGTCGACACGTCAGGATTGTCATCCAGTAGACATGGGCAAAGCCTTAGAAACTGGCAGGGAGGAGGGCCTATATAGCGCCACCTTTTGACAAAAGTGGGGGGTTAGTTTAACCTACAATCACCAAACTCGGTACACATATTGCTCTCATTAAGCCGGAGAACTTTCTAATTCACAGTCATTAGCTCCGACCAACAGGAAGTCAGAAATTTTGGTTTGAATGTGGATTTTTCACACTCTCTCTCTCAGGGTTTTTCCTACATTGAAAAATGTTTGCTGCTGCCAAAACAAATTTTTGTCCCGCCAAAGTCTTGTTTGATCAGTTATTTTGATTTTATGAGTAATACAGATGAGTATTGCGCTTATGATAGGGTGCATGTTAACTGACAGAGAGAACGAGCAGAGAGCTCCTCCCTCGTGCGCGCACTCTCTCTATCTTTAAACTAAGCACTGTCTTTTGCCATGTCCCTCGCACATATTAATTTAAATCAACTGCCACGATGCTAAAAGTCCGGAACACCTGAAATGAGAACGTAAGTGTGGCGATCAGGGCGGGCGAGAGCCGTGAGAGAACGGCGCGAGGCCGGTGGCGCGAGAGATAATGAGCTCCACCTGGGAGGCGCGCCGGCCTCGAGTCTCTCACGGAGGAGCTCCGGGAGCATAAAAGGAGGAGCGACGACAGTGAAGGACGAGAGAGGACCAGGCCTGGACTTTACGTTATGTTTGTGTGGCCGGCAGACGTCCGCGAGGGTCTGCCGGCGTTACTTTCGTTTTGTGTTTGTTTATTTTGAGATTAAAGTTTTGTTTGAATGTTCGCCGGTTCCCGCCTCCTTCTTCCCATATTTACGAACTGTGTTACATTGGTGCCGAAACCCGGGAGGAAGGAGGGACATGCTGTCGGAGAGCCCTCGCTGCTGAGGGGGATCGCGGTGCTGCGGAGTTCGGGCAGCGCGGGAGTG
>RJVU01045310.1:32754-56204 GCA_003731715.1 Anabarilius grahami | reverse complement strand
CTTTTTTTGCACTTTGTCTATCTTGTAAATTCGTATATTATTATTTTATTCCTTTTATTATGTATCTTGTCTTGTCGCTGTCACTCTGTTGCACTGTGGAGCGTCTGTCACTAAAACAAATTCCTAGTATGTGTAAACAACATACCTGGCAATAAAGCTCTTTCTGATTCTGATTCTGATCTGAAGGGGAGGAGCAGGGGACGGGGGACTCGCTGCCGGCTTCCCTCAGCCGGAGGAGCCATCGCCGGCCGCCAAGAGGCGGTCGAGGATCGGGCCGTCCAAGGAGCGTCCAGTGCCATCGCATGGCACCGCGAGGAAGAGCCTCTCGGCTGGCTGAGGACCGAGCGGCAGTGTGTCTGGGAACCGGACCAAGAATTTTTTTTTTCTTTTTCCTCTCTCCCCTCTCTCGTCCTGTCGCTCCCCTTGCTTCCGTCTCCTTTCTCTCGTCTCGTCTGTCCTTACCCCCAGGTGCTGCGGCCGCCGAGACAGGCCCCGGGGGGGAGTAGAGCGCAGTCTCGGGAGTACCCCCCGGCCTGCGAGGGGCCATGGGGGTATGTGGCGACCAGGGCGGGCGAGAGCCGTGAGAGAACGGCGCGAGGCCGGTGGCGCGAGAGATAATGAGCTCCACCTGGGAGGCGCGCCGGCCTCCAGTCTCTCACGGAGGAGCTCCGGGAGCATAAAAGGAGGAGCGACGACAGTGAAGGATGAGAGAGGAACAGGCCTGGACTTTACGTTATGTTTGTGTGGCCAGCAGACGTCCGCGAGGGTCTGCCGGCGTTACTTTCGTTTTGTGTTTGTTTATTTTGAGATTAAAGTTTTGTTTGAATGTTCGCCGGTTCCCGCCTCCTTCTTCCCATATTTACGAACTGTGTTACAGTAAGTGTGCTTACCACATTTAGCAAGAGTGGTTAGTAAGACTTAGCCTTAATAATCCACAGTATTTTCAGGTTATTTGTATGACAATGTGTAGTAAATTACCTTTAGGCCTAAAATCGGTTAGTTTAGACTGGAGTGTGGTGAAACCAGAACAAAGCAAGTTGTTGTTAGCTAGGTGCATTCAATTAAGGTAGAAAATTAGACTGTTAGTTAAAATAAACTTTTTAATGCTACTTTATGATTATTAATTATTATTAATATAAATACCAAAATAATTATCAGGTCTAGCAAAGAAGCATCTTTACTTCTTACAAACCTATGAAATCACAGATTTTTTTGCAAAGAGGGCAAGAAAGGATTAGCCAACATTAAGAGTGGCAGGTAATTTTTTGTCAGTATTGGGCTCGCAGATCACGTGGGTAGGGTACTTTTTACTGATTGTGTGGATGACCATATCTGTCAGCCACCACAGAAGAACATTTTTGACCCAGGAAAAACCCTGTCTCTCTCTCTCTGTGTCCTCCCCCCTGCCCCCTCATTTTATAAAAGTGGCTGTTTAAAATAAACTTGCATAAGTGAGCAGAAAAATCTAGACATGTATCTTACGATTACCTGAGACTGATATTAAAATTTGGCTCTATTTATTCATTTTATAATTTCATTTAATTTCAATATGTGTGGTATACGATGAAAAAATAAAAGCATGCTTTTGGTGCATAAGACTGGTGTACAAACGATAGCTCAGGGAGGTCAAAAAAACACAAGTGTTAGGATAATACAACATCAGCAATCATAGACATTCGCATTAAGACTGGATTACATTTCTCAGATTACTGTTGAGTTTGCGCAAATAACAGTATGTAATTTTCTCTGGAATTTGTAAAGAGGTTGTCTGAGAAAAACAGACATGGCAGATTAGGATAACATTCTGCATTCATTTGAAATTGACCTATGACATTCTATGACATGAAATTCATCTAAATTTAAACGATCTCATGGATGTAGCTGTTGTGGTTTGTGATCATATGGGCACCAACTGCTGCAGTAAATGTGGTGTACTCAAATGACTTTGACATAGTCCCTTTATGTTTAACCATTTTAAATGCCTATTGCCCGCCATGCATAGTTGCCCTGAAGCCACCGGGTTGGCGGTGCCACCAGGCTTGGGCCCGTCATCGCTGCTTGCAGCTATATTTCTTCTTCCGCTTCTCCGAATTGAATCACATTTTTGAGGGCCTAAACATGCTCAAAAACTCATGAAACTTTGCACAAGCGTCAGAAGTGGTGAAAATTTACGTCTGATATGGGTTTCGGAATTGGGTGTGGCAAAATGGCTCCATAGCGCCATCTAGGGCTGGGCGATATGGCTGAAAACTGTATCACGATATCAGTGTTTCATATCGGTCGATATCGATAATTATTGATATTTTTTATGACCCATTTAAAATAAGGACCAGGAGAAAAATATATTACATTTAAACATTTTTATTTTAAACTTAACCGTCATCTGATCATAATCCCCTCAGCTATTAAGACAGAAATGTCAACAACCATGGAAAACTCAAATAATTAAAATGTAAACATAAGTCTAAAGTCACAATGAACACTTAACAATTATCTCTCAACATTTAAGGTGCAAAATGAAAGAAAATGTAAGAAATGCTTACTAATTTCATGACTTAACTTACAACAGAACAACGACAGTCATTGCTTGTAGTTTCTTTTGCGCTTTATTTAAGCTATAATAAAGTAATGCAGCGCGCGCCGGCGCATTTGCGCATGCAGTTCTTGAGTGCGTGCGGCGAGCTTAACGGCTGATTGGACAGTCATGTTAATTTTTCTGAGTTTTAATAACATAGCCTGACATCATCTCATCTGACCGCAGTTCACTGTTGTTCAACTGAAGCTCCCTCGTCGTCACCTGCACCTTTTCCGCGCTCGTTTGACTTGCGCCTGGCGCTGAGGGAAGTCGGAATGTGTTACATGACTGGCTGTTAGCGTGTCACTCCCTACGTTGCTAGGTTACCAGAGAGCGAGTGCCTTTGTTAATGCAACCAAACTTGCTTCGCAACCTCTGTTTTCTTCCGACGAAGAATAAAAAATATAGAATGTTTTATCGAACACATTTTTTATTGATATCGATCACCTGTCTATCGCGATACATATCGTTATCGTTTTATCGCCCAGCCCTGGCGCCATCTACAAAATTTCAACAAAGTGCCCCTCGCGCTACATTTCACATACAAGTATGAAATTCGGTACAGATATCTAACAGCCCAATACCTACAAGAAAAATCTGAAAACCAACAGGAAGTCATATTTTCAGTTTTCTTTGCAAAATTTGAGCAGTTTTTGCCATTTTCAGACGTTGTACTTTAACAAACTCCTCCTAGAGCTTTAATCAGATCAACATCATATTTGGTCAGGCTAATCTTAAGGCCTTTGCGAGATTAAATTGCGGCCAGACAAAGTTTGATGTTTCGCCATGCAACAGGAAGTTGTCGTAACTCAGGTATACAATGTCGGATATGCCCCAAACTTCAAATGTTTTATTAGAGTCCTGGCCTGAAGACATCTACATGCCAATATTCATTTACAGTCATAGCGCCACCTGTGGGCAACAGGAAATTACATGTTTTACACTGTGATTAACTCCTCATAAAGATTTAACCAGAACCACATCATACATGGTCAGTCTAAACTTAAGGCCTTAGCGATGTTAAACTGTAAAGATCTAGAGTTTTCGCTGAAGGGCGTGTCCGTGGCGGCCTGACAAAGTCTAATGTTTCGCCATGAAAGAGGAAGTTGTTGTAACACAGAAATACACTGTCCGAACTGCTCCAAACTTCTCATGTTTGAAAATAGTCCTGGCCTGAAGACATCTACATGGCAATATTCAGTTATAATCAAAGTTGCTGGCAGCAGGAACTGTGGTGCATTTCACCTCAATTTATCCACTTAAATAAATATCGCCCACTGTTCACAGTTGTCCTAAGTCCACTGGGTGGCGGTGAGCCTGGGTGCGAGGGCCTTTTCATCGCTGCTTGCAGCTTTAATTCAGTGCTGTAATTTGACGTGACTGGCAGAAGTTTTCTGTGCACGGTGTGCAGACCCGACTAATCGATAATGAGAATCGTTGTAGATGATTTTCATTATCGATTATTATCGAATAGTTGTTGCAGCCCTATTTGAGTGTGAAACCAGACTAACGCTGCAGGGGGCACCGGGAACAATCGTGCCCGTGCTCGGACCATGGCAAACGAGCCCAGTGTGAAAGCCCCCTTAGTTTAGTCAATAATTGTGAAAATTTACAAACATTTAAAATTACTCATATCACGAAATAAGACTTTGATCATATCACCCACCAATAATTGTGTTAAATAATCGTGATTTCAACAAAAATAATTGTGATTATGATTTTTGCCATAATCAAGCAGACCTAGCAAAGACCACGAGAACCAGACACAGAACCTATGACCAGCTTTTTTCCTGTTATCACTAGCTACGTTTACATGGACAACTTGTTTCAATCAGTATGAAATCCTTCTGAATTAATCTAAATGTAGTGTTTACATGAACGTTAAATAAAGTGATCGGGTTGATGTGCGTATTTATGTCAAGCTTCAAATCGGAATTGATTTTTTTTGACATGCGCAGACTGCACAAATATACAGAGCTTCCCGCTGTTTGCGCATACTAACCATCCTCCTACCATTGCTTAATTTCTTTGTTTTAAAGAGCAAACTTAATATTTATCTATTTCGAGTACTAATTTAGGAAACAGGAGCACATGAAGCTTTGTGCCATGCTGCTTATATTTATCAAGCAGTAAAAAAAACCCTTCCCGCACCCAAAACAAGTCAGAAACTAGGACTGATGTGATGTTGTCCTGCTCCACTTCACAGATGATGAGTGGAAGGAGAATTTTAGAATTACACGACAGTCATTTATAACATTTAATTCAATAAAAACAGCTTGTTCCATGCGTCATCCGTCATTACTCCATTTCTACATTGCACATGCACAGTACTTTCCAGTTTCGGTTTTCAGTCCGATCAAGTGTTTACATGTCCTCTCGATAAGATTAGAAAAGGTTTAAACCACGTCCTGGTCAGGCCAGTGTGCACATGACGATGGACAGAAGTAGTCCCATATTCGATTTCAATCAAGTCATTCAACTGAGCCTTCGAGTCATCTCCCATCACAGGTATAATCCACATTTTGAGAGGGTAACTTATATTTATACCACTTTGGCATAGCAATCACTTTAATATACATCAACAAGTTCAAAGTATTGATGTATATTAATGTATATTAATTTTTGTCCTAAAAACCCATCACTCATGAATCATCATGTCTGCCTGATATTACTCTTGAATAGCTAAAAGTGCGGACTCGTCAGTGACATCACCACCAACAGCTGACTCTGTAGTGGACATGTTTAGTAACGTCATGATGAATAATTGGATGGAGTACATGAACACTTGGTTTTTGTTTGTTAACAATTAGCCTATAAAGTTGAAATGTTTGAAAACCACCAAACTGGCCCAAATTTTTTCCACCCGCCCAAACCAAATTTTACCCGCACAATCAAATTCAAAACCGCCCAATCTGGCAACAATATTTATAGGCTTCCGTACGTCATCCACTCGCATTTACTTTTTGCAAAAAAATGTGAAAAACGATAGAATTTTTTTTCGATATAACTCTTGATATAGTTTAACTTAAATGCATTAAAATGTAAACAGACATTAAGTTCGGTTGCATGAACAACTCTCAAGCTCGCTCCATCCCTGGATCAGAAACAGATGCGTTACAAGAGACACAAAAGTTGCTGTGGAGTTCAGTTGTGCAATCGCCACGTGAAATCAGAACACACAAACACATGAAAATGAGTGCTGTACCTGCCGGCGGTGAGGAGATTGTGAATAAAAAAGGACATGTCAGCTCGTCAGTGTGGCAGTTTCATGGTTTCCTTAGTCTTAGAGTTGATCTACTACAATGTTCGTCTTGACGGAACAGTTGTCATGTCGGTATTAACAGCTACGCAGTGTTTTCAACCACACAGTATCTTTATTTCTGTGTTGCAAATATTTAAATTATCACAGGAGTATTGAGATAAAAGTTTATAGTTCAGATATAAACACTAATGTCTATGATATCGATCAAAAAAATAAAGAAAGAAACTTGGCGCTGTAAATGACGCATTTATCGATTACATTGCTTCACCACCAGGTGGCAACAAGTGAGTGTTCAAAAATTTCTTTGAGTCTTCATTCAACAGATTCTTTCAAATACACTGATTCATCCAGTAACGAAAAAAAAGTATTTATGAGTGAGTCATTGAATCATACACAGATTTTTTTTTAAATAATCAATTCAAATGAATTAAAAATTTTAAAATAAACTGCAGCAATTAATATTTTGTCAGAACCTCTGGTAAATTACATGTTATTTCATTTAGTTGTCATTCAGAATCATGATCTCAGTTTGAAACAAACAAAAAAAGTGTTTCTCAATTTATCAAGAATTGTGCAGCTCTAAGTTTCTTTAACACTTATTTATTTAATCTTCATATAAAATATAAGAAAGATTTGTTTACATTTTAATTGGTTAAATTCAAGTTTTTCTTTGTACGGGTCTTTTTTTTTTTTTTTTTATTAAAATGTTTAATAATTATCAATACCGATCGATATGAAATATTATATTGTGATACATTTTTTTGCTGTATAGCCCAGCCCTATTTAGGACTTTCACATTATGTGAATGTGAAAGTTATAGTTTAGATTTTGAACATCAAAAATTTGTAATTAATTTTGACTGGATAAACAGTATATTGCCTATTAATTCACACAATCAAGTAGTTTAGTGGAAATTACAGTATTATACTGGCAAATGCATTTGGTAAATTAAAAAAATAACAGTATTTACATGTATTCTGTTCTGTAATTACAGTAAATAACTGTAATTAAATTAATGTAAACTAAAAAAAAATAACAGTAACTGGCTGGCGATTCTGCTGCCGTCTCCCCCACACTTTTAATAAAACGTAAATTCGTCAAAGTGTGTTCACATAGATGACAATGTGAATAAATCTCGATTTAAATTCAAAGAGACAAGATAGTTTATGCATGACCTGTCGTTTTATTCTTATCTAAAATGAGGCGATCTAAACATTATTGAGCGCTCACTCTCGTCTAATATACGTTTTATTCATACTGGAAGCCGGAGGACACTCTCTCGCAGAAAGTCCAATAATAATAAAAACAACAACAAAACAGTACAATAACAAACTTGCTTAAATGGGCACTTTTAGATTTCCCTTTGAAAACAAATCATCATCCATCATCTTGTCAGTCAAGAGTGAGGTGAAATGAGGTGAAATCTGACTACTGCTGCTGATCTGTGCTGCCAGGGCCGCATTAATGCACAGGCTTACCTGGGCTTAAGCCCAGGGCCCCAGGCTGAGGGAGGGCCCCAGTGATGCCGTAAAAAATTCTAACCGCATTTTAACCACTCAAAGTTGACTGTCCCTTTCAATTTTACGCAAATAGCTTTTCAAGTCCTGCGCGAGAAAGACGCCCCATATCGCACACCAGACGCGTTACTTTCAGTTCAAGACAGCAGTCCAAAACCATTAAATTTAAACTAAACAGGCAAAAGTTTACTTCAAGAATGAACAAAGTGGCATCGATGAGTTTGAAGTTCTGTGTTTGAAAAAACAGAACAAACTGAAAGAGAAAGCGCATTCTATAGAATTTTATAAAGCTCTCTACATGGAGCATAACTTTATTTAAAGGTGCCCTACAATTAAAAACTGAATTTACCTTGGCATAGTTGAATAACAAGTGTTCAGTACATGGAAATGACATACAGTGAGTATCAAACACCATTGTTTCCTCCTCATGTAAATCTCATTTGTTTAAAAGACCTCCGTAGAACAGGCGAATCTCAACATAACACCGACTGTTACGTAACAGTCGGGATCATTAATATGTACGCTCCCAATATTTGCATATACCAGCTCATGTTCAAGGCATTAGACAAGGGCAGCCAGTATTAACGTCTGGATCTGTGCACAGCTGAATCATCAGACTAGGTAAGCAAGCAAGGACAATAGCGAAAAATGGCAGATGGAGCAATAATAATTGACATGATCCATGATATCATGATATTTTTTGTGATATTTGTGAATTGTCTTTCTAAATGTTGCTAATGTACTGTTAAATGTGGTTAAAGTTACCATCCTTTCTTACTGTATTCACGGAGACAAGACTGTCGTTATTTTCATTTTTTAAACACATGCAGTCTGTATAATTCATAAACAACTTCATTCTTTATAAATCTCTCCAACAGTGTGTAATGTTAGCTTTAGCCACGGAGCACCATCAAACTCCTTCAGAATCAAATGTAAACATCCAAATAAATACCATACTTATGCGATTAGACATGCTGCATGACGAACACTTTGTAAAGATCCATTTTGAGGGTTATATTAGCTGTGTGAACTTTGTTTATGCTGTTTAAGGCAAGCGCGAGCTCCGGGGGCGGGGAGCACGAGAATTTAAAGGGGCCGCAGCCTGAATCGGCGCATATTTAATGATGCTCCAAAATAGGCAGTTAAAAAAAATGAATCAAAAAAAAAAAATCTATGGGGTATTTTGAGCTGAAACTTCACAGACACATTCAGGGGACACCTTAGACTTATATTACATCTTTTGAAAACACGTTCTACGGCACCTTTAAGCCACTCACAACATTCCTGTCATGTCAGCCGTTACGTGCTCACGGCATGCACTCTTCAATCTCACGCGCAAATGTGGCGTGCTGTATATCACTTCACTATAAATAAAGCGCAAAATAAACTCCGTGCATGCAACGTCATAATTCTGTAGTCAATTAAGTCATGAAAAAAACAAAAAGGCGATTAAAGCTGCAAAACTGTGTATGCATATATGCATTTGTTATGCGTCAAATTACGTGTAAGAACGTGTCTCTCTAATGTATACTAAAATATTCTGCTATGATTGAATTTTTTAATTTGTCAAGTACAAACAAAAATGGATCATATTTAAATGCATAAAATAACTAATTTTACATTATGGCATTCATGTGCTGTTAACTTGCACATGGGGATTCAAAAGAGAACACTTTTTTCCCCTTTTTACCGAGTTTAATTTAGGTATGCTAGAACTGTTGCAATTATTTTATTTTAAGAACTAATAGAAAGTTAATCATTCAGTGTTTACCATTTCGGTTGCAAGTTTTTGAAACAGACCTTACAGTCTAACTCAGAATTGATGAAGCGCTCAATGATTACCTAAAATTCAATGAAGATTGAGTAATGTATGTAGTTATCTGCATGTCTCATCCATAAAGATGCAACAATAGAGAACAAGCTATTAGGTGACCCCCTTTATTAATATGCCTGGAGGTGTAGAATAATACAAAAATTGTCAAATACACTCTGTATTCCATGATCTAATTCACTACTATCTCAATTACAATTAAGTAGAAATTAACTGTATTCAATTGTGTTGTAGGCACTAAAACAGTGCAGTACATTATAGCCAAACTCATTAATATGTTGAAATAAAGAAGATTTCTGTGCCACCCCAGACTGGTTGCTGGCCCCTGCCCGGCCACTCCTATGAAAAAATCCTGGCTCTGCCACTATTCGGACTATGTGCCAATATGTAGTTCATGAAGTGATATTTGTGTATTTTATATGACAGACCATATGTTTAGATGTTTTGTTAACTTAATAGCATTTATTCCAGCAAAACAAAAGGCTGATAACTTGCACTTTGCGATTAAGAAGATTGACTGAATGTAGGTAATAGTTCTGGTGGATGAAGGGGGCCCATCAAGAGGTAAAGCCCAGGGGCCCCTTATAGGCTTAATGCAGCCCTGTGTGCTACGACTCTCGTTCAGCTCACGCTGCACTGAGCAGATCTATTCAGTTTTTAACTGTAGTGTCTGTTCTCTAACTGAACCAAATAATTTGTATTACTATAAAATATCAAAATGACAGTGGGGGGCGGTGCCGCGGTGGGCAAGTGATGTAACCGGTGTTGCGGCTGAACACAAGTAACACCGACTATCACAGCAAGCCTAATGTATAGTAGGCTAAGTTAAGCAATATCACACGAGCAGACTCCTGTTTCTCAGAGTATTGGCATGATTTCAAATGTGATACTGATCTTGTACAAAGTCCTATAAACAAGTTGTGACATAACATTTAAACCACAATACTGTCTGTTTTTGCTCTATTTCATTAAAAAGAGTTTCAAACAAAGCCACACCAGAATTGTTGTGCATCTCCAAACAACGGTGATTCTTGAATTAATCAGCGTTTTGAACGATTGAATGAATGACTCGCACATAAAGACTTGCCACCACCTACTGGTGGTTTTATTTTCATATTTACATTTATTTTCATATTTACACTTTACATAGACTGTTTCTATTTAAAAATTTTACATATTTCTAAATTCAAAAAATTATCTTTAAAATATTCATACAACATTATTTACCCATGAGCTGCATTAAACAGTCTATGTAAATGTGTCTAAATACCACTTCAGATGGAGCTCTTGTGCCACTTCTGCAGGGCAAAGATGGATTTTTTCACGCCTATTTCATTTGATTGGTAACAGTCTGATTATGTCGTATATTGTTTTAACTGAATTTGTTGTTTAAATTAACATTTAAAAACAAAATTGCTATTTTAATTTAAGAAATTGACAAAAGATGATGCATATATTTAATAAGATTAGAAAAAAATGCTCTTATAATGGTAAAAATGCCCCAGGAAATTAATTTAAAAGGGCAAATATCACCCTGTAATGTTGAAAATTAATGTCTGTTTTGATCAGAAAGTGCTCCAATTTATTTTATTTTTTTTGGAGCACAAGTGCTCCTAAAGAAAAATGTTAATGTAGAGCCCTGCCATATCACAAAACCAGTAATATCACATTAATCCATGGTCAATGCCTTCAATCACTGTGTCACACTAGAGGTAATCAGAAATGTAAGGAACACATTGCACAATAAAATCATAATTTTAAATTATTTGACCAAACAAATAACTCAAATTCAGGAATAAAATGATATACTTACGGATTAAGTTAGAGACAGAAAACAATGAATAATAAAAATAGTTAAAAAAAAAAAAAAAAATTGAAAAGTACATACATAACATAATAAGGTAGGGGAGGAAGTTTTAGTACACAAGTCCATGACATTAAAATATTTATGTGATGATAAAGGGTCATGCTATTTTAGGCTGTAAAATATAGTGACTGTTATAAACCCGGCATTTGTGCTCTGAGCTCTGTTAGCAGGCCAGCTACCGTGCTACACAGCAGGTATATTCATCAGTAAGGCCTATATCAAATAACAGTTAAATAATAAATAACATATGTCGTTAATTTAGTGGGAATAAGTAACAACATTTAATTGATTTATTCATTATGTTAACAGCTCGGATCTCATAATATTAGCGATTATCCTTCAACCTCCG
This sequence comes from Anabarilius grahami, assembly GCA_003731715.1. NCBI lineage: Eukaryota > Metazoa > Chordata > Actinopteri > Cypriniformes > Xenocyprididae > Anabarilius > Anabarilius grahami. The sequence goes on along the minus strand of RJVU01045310.1, from coordinate 44,803 downwards.
TAAACTAATGACCGAAACCGTTTCACTCTCTAACCTGTCTGATAACTGCACTCGGAATAAAATAAACATTCATTAAATAACTTAATATTTAGATTTTACACATACCTGCTGAATTATCTGTTTTAGGGGTTCTATTTGACCAGCGCAAACATCAAATCTCTTCTTCTTCTTCTTCTTCTTCTTCTTCTTCTTGTGACGTTTATTGGCGGTGGGCAAGCCAACTTTTGGTGCATTAACGCCACCAACTGAACTGGAGTGTGAAGTGACAATGGGAAGGATTATATATCTATATCTATATCTACATCCATATATACACATATATATACATACCTACACATATATCTATTAAAAAAACTAAAAAAAAAACTTGAAAGACTTCTCCTGAAGTTTCCTGTATCTATTATATATTTTATTATCATTCTTCTGAATTTTCTATTGCCTAATATCAGTTCTTTGTTTTCAGCAATATGCTCCACTGTTTCAATTTCACCACAAAATCTACAAAACCCAGAAGGGTGCTTCCTGATTTTATGCAAGTTTCCATTTAAAGATGAATGTCCTAATCTTAATCGTGTTATTATTACTTCTTCTCTTCTTTTAAAGTCACTTCCAGTCTCATTAATTTGTAATCCTACCTTCTTTTGGATTTTATATAGATGTCTACCCGTCTTCTCCATATCCCATTTTTGTTGCCAAGATTTAATAACAGCTTCTTTATAATTATCTTTGCTTCTGCTTTACTGATTTTTACATCAATTTCTACATTATTTTTATTCAATGATCTTTTAGCATGTTTATCTGCCATTTCGTTTCCATCTATTCCAACATGTGCTGGGACCCATAAAAATGACACAACCCTGTCATGAGCATGTATTCTATACAGCAGTTGCATTATTTCTATAATAATATCTTGTCTGCAATTTGATTGACCCGATTGAATACTTCTTAACGCCGCCATTGAATCTGAACATACCACTGCTTTTTTTGGGGGGCAGTCGTGGCCTAATGGATAGAGAGTCGGACTTGTAACCCAAAGGTCATGGGTTCGAATCTCAGGTCCGGCAGGGATTGTCGGTGAGGGGAGTGAATGTCCAGCGCTCTCCCCAGCCTCAATACCATGACTGAGGTGAGACCCTTGAGCAAGGCACCGTAACCCCAACTGCTCCCCGGGCGCTGCAGCAATGGCTGCTCCGGGTGTGTGTTCACTGCTGTGTGTGTGCACTTGGATGGGTTAAATGCAGAGCACAAATTCCGAGTATGGGTCTTTCTTAATCTGAGTCTCTTCCAACCATTGTAAAGCTATGACAATAGCAATCAATTCTGTAGTAAATACAGATAAGTAGTCTGGTGTTCTTTTTGTAATAATTACTTCTTGATGTGGTATAACTATTGCTATTCCTGTCTTATTGGATTCTGGATCTTTTGAACCATCTGTATAAATTTGTACATTATCATAATACATCCGTTACATATACTGATTTACTTCATTTATTACACCATTATTGGATTTTTCCACTTTTTGTAAATACAGATCTATTGCAGGCATTTTAAATAACCACGGAGGGAGTACAGCTATTGGCACAGCATCACTGTATTTCCTATTTACTAAATCCATTGTTTGCCATTTCTTCTGCTATCCACCCAATGCTTTTTATATTTGTTCTCTCATGCTCCCAACAATCTTCAAATATCGCCTTAGTTGGATGCTTACTGCTGTGGCCTTTTAAAGATACCCAATAAGTCATTTTTAATTGCATGCGTCTTTCTTCTAAGGGCATTTCACCCATTTCTACCTGCAAAGCAGCTCGGGGTGATGTTCTAAACGTTCCGCAGCATATTCTCAAAGCTTGTGTCTGCACCTTGTAAATTTTTTCCAGTACATGCTGGCTTGCTGATCCGTATGCAATACATCCATAATCAATAACAGACCTAATAACTGCTAGATATATGTTTCTGAGAGAACTACGGCTAGCCCCCCATTCACTACCCGCTAAACATCTCATAACATTCTGTGCTTTCTTACATTTAGTCAATAACTTTTCTACATGTATATTAAAGTTCAGTTTCTCATCTAACCAAACACCAAGAAACCTTACTACTGATACCTGCTCCAATTGCTTTCCATAAAGAAACAACTTAATTTGAACATTTTTCTTCTTTGTGAAACATATTACCTATGTTTTCTCTACTGATATTCGAAAGCCCCACTTCTGCGCCCACTCTTCAACTTTATTTACTGCTTGCTGAACTTTCTTAACTGTGTAAGTTATATTTCTGCCTCTTCTCCAAAGTGCACCATCGTCTGCATATACTGACCTCCCCATCCCTTTTTCCACCTCATTAAATATATCATTGATCATTACATTAAATAGAAGGGGGCTACATACACTCCCTTGAGGGGTTCCATTTTCAACTGTATAAACCCTAGAATATGATGTTCCCACTCTAACCTGAATTGTCCTATCAAATAAAAAGTCCAATACCCAGTTGTACATTCTTCCTAAAATACTCATGTTTTTCATTTTTATTAGTAGTCCTTCTTTCCAAAGCATATCATATGCTTTTTCTACATCTATAAAAACTCCTATAACAGCCTCTTTATTTGTCTGAGCTTTTCTTATCTCTGATTCTAAACACAGTATTGAGTCCATTGTTGTTCTACCCTTTCTAAACCCACTCTGGTACGGTGTAAAAAGGCCTTTAGTCTCTATCTCATACGTAAGTCTATTTACAATCAATCTTTCCATTATCTTACACTTGTTTGAGGTTAGTGCTATTGGTCTGTAGCTTGTTGCCTCAGATCTATCTTTCCCTGGTTTTACTATAGGAACAATTACGGAATGTTTCCATGATTTAGGCAGTTTACCTTCTTCACATATTTTATTATACAATTTTAATATACTTGCAAGTGCTATATCCGATAATTTTCCTATCATGCTATAGCAAATTTCATCCTTTCCAGGAGAGGTTTCTTTTACACTCATTATTGCTCTTTTGAGCTCATACAGAGAGAAATCTTTACTTAAACAATTGTTAGTAACTTCACATTTTTTAGTTATTTCAGGATTATCTCCTTTAACTTTTTCCCTAATATTTCTTGCTTCTTCTGACAAGTTATGACTGCTATGTATATTATAAAACACTTTAGCTAACATTTCTGCTTTTTCTCCATTTGAGATCGCAACTTCTTCTCCACTTCTTAATGTCGGCATACTTAAATTTTTATGCTGCCCACCCATTTTCCTAATCATGCCCCAAATATCTGAAATTTGTACATCCCATCCAATATTATTACAATAATCCCTCCAATATTTCCTTTTTGTTGCTTTAATTATTTTTCTTACCAGCGCCTGTGCTCTTTTATATTTCACAAGTTCTTCATATAAAAATGATGATTTTACCTTCCTAAAAGCTCTATTTCTTTCTCGAATAGCTACTCCACACTCTTCATTCCACCACGGAACTGCTTTCCTTGTCCTTATTCTTGTTTTCTTTCCTATAATTTCTGTTGCAGTTGCATGAATAATATTACAGACTTTTGTATTATATTCTTCCACATCATCTTCTAGATTACCCATATTAATTAATCTCTGACTACAGATATAACTGAATCTTTCCCAATCTAATATATAATACTATAATTCCTATTCTACATCTTATTTGGTAATGATCGCTCCCTATCGTTGATTCCTTTAATGCCTTCCATAAACTTACATTAGCTATATTCTCTGATACAAATGTGAGATCTAGCATTGACTCATGCCCATTTGCAATATTTATTCTTGTACTAGATCCATACACACCAACCTATTTTCATCCAATAGCTCTTCAATTATTTTACCATTATAATCTGTGATTTCACTACCCCATAATGTACTGTGGCTATTGAAGTCTCCACACCACACTACTGTATTACCACTTAAAGGTGCTACAGAGGATCTTTTCGTCGACCGAGAAACCAAAGACTGTTACTGAGTTTTTGAAATAAGCGCATGCGTAAGAACAACCCCGCTTCACAGCTTTCGAGGGAACGCCTCCCAAACTCGTGCACGATTTTTGTAACACAAGTGTTTGTTTACCACCAGCATTCGCTGTGTCGTGTTAGTGGATTCATTATGTCGGACACACCGCAGGTAACTCATAATCTGCAGTTGTTACTCCTGTCTCCTGACAAAAACATTGCATGCGGCGCCTGTGGACTGTGGAAAGTTACTAGAGCGCGCAGCCGCACGTCTCTCACAAGGAACGTCATGGCAGTGACTGACAAGCCAGAGGGCCAATCCGCGCACGTCTCTCACAAGGAACGTCATGGCAGTGATTGACAAGTCAGAGGGCCAATCGCGTAAACGATTGGCTGCTGTTTTTAAGGCCCTACCTCGTGCACAGATGATGTATATTAATATTATTCCTTTCAGTGCACCTAATAAATAGTCTTTTATCAGTTAGTAAAGACAGTTTCAAGTAATATTGCAAATATGTATAAAACAAACATCCTCTGTACCACCTTTAACTCTATTATCTCTTCTAATTTAACTTTTTGTAATTTCTTACATGGGTTGTAAAAATGTATCACTCCGATATCTCTTCCCTCTGTCCAGGTTTCTATAATAACTGCTTCAATTTCATTAACATTTATAACTCTATAGCTTATACCTTGTTCAATAAATTTTGCTACTCCTCCTCCTGTTCCTTCATCTCTGTCCTTACGAATTACTTCATAACCCTGTATTTTAAAATCAAGATGTGGTATTTTAAAATGAAGATGTGGTTTTAACTAGCTCTTATATACAAATTATATTTGGCTTTTGTTCTAACTCATCTATAAATTTTTTGAATTCTTGTCCATTTGCTAGAAGACTTCTTGCATTCCATTGTAGAATTTCAAGTCTCATTACATTATTTATCCATTACTTTTCTGTGTTCCTTGGAAATCTCCTACAAGAGTATCTTGTATTTTCTCTACTGTTACTTCTCTTACATCTAAGTATTTCTCTGCTGCCCTGATTATGATTTTAATCCTTTCCGTTCGACTTGATGTCTGAGCTGAACAGTTAACCACCTCTGCCATAAACGTTACAAACTTGACTTTATCTATTATCAATGACTCTTTGCTGACATTGCATTGATTGTTTCCTTTTTGGCTAGCCATACTGTCTGGTTTTTCATTTAAATCCGAAGTTTCACTATTTTTCACTTTTTTAACGGCTTCAGCTTATGTTATCCCCTCAGTTATCTTGATATTCTGTGCCTTCACTGCTCTTTTCCTTATTTACAGCCCCCATATGCTGCACTGTGTTCTTCCCCACAATTGCAACACTTCAATTTCGCATTTTCTCCACACTCTCCATACTGGTGTTCTCCTCCACATTTGCCACATCTTTGTTTACTTTTGCATACAGCAGCCACATGCCCAAATCTTTGGCATTTATAGCACCTCAACAGAGGTGGAACATATTCCCTTACATTGTAGCTCATATACCCAACCATCACCCTTACTGGCAGTGCTTCTTCTTCAAACTGTATCATTACAGATAAACTGTCTCTTTTCAATCCATCCCTTGTGAATTGCAGCCGCTTCACCTTGCTAACCTTAGCATTAGATATATTTCTTTTAATTTCTTCTTCAGTCACTTTCGTAGGAATACCATATATTACCCCTCTGACTGCTCTTCTTTCTTTCCAGCTCAAACATTTTACTGTGAATCCCGCCAGTGATTTTATTTGCAATGCCTTTACTTTGAGTGCTTCATCTTTGCATATAACCATTATGCTTCCATCTTGCAATGTTTTGGCATACACGATGTTCCCTAGTTTGATCTTTAATGCTTCGCTTATCTTTAATGTATTCCTTGATCCTGGTGATTCCAACGTAACGATAACCTTGTGTCCCTCATTCCTTTTTATATCTTTCCATGCGCCTACCTCTTTATCACTATCTGAGTTTTGTTGATGCGTTTTCTTCCTTTTCCTATTTACTAGACTCCATTTCATTCTACCACCCTCACCTCCTTCTTCCATCCAGTCCACTTCCTGCTCACTTCCTGATTCGTCATCACTTCCTACCATCGTCACTCCAGTCACAGTTCAGTGTTGCCCACCGACCTCCGGGACCAAACCCTTCTTCTTCTTCTTCTTCTTCTTCTTTTGATTTTATGAGCGGTTGGCAAACCAACTTAAAAGTGCATTTACTGCCACCTACTGAATTGGAGTGTGAGCAGCAACTTGACAGAAAGGAAGGATTAAAAAAAAAACTTATATATATATATTAAATTCTTTTACCTATCCCAGTATTTTTCAAATAATTCATTAAGAGACTGTGTATTTTCCCAGACATTGTTTTTCCAAGCAGATTTTCAACTGTCATGTTTTGTTTTCCAACTTGTATTTCTAACTCCCTTCTTTCTTCTTCATATCCTTTACAATCTAATAAAATGTGCTTTACTGTCTATTGTGTGTTGCAGTGGTTGCAAAGACCAGTGGGGTGTTTTCCTATTCTATGTAATGTAAAATTTAAACCAGCATGACCTATTCTAAGACGTGTAACTTTCCTTCCTTTGGATTCCTGCTCTGTCTAATACTACTTATGCCTACTTGTTTTTGTATAATAATACATTTGTTTTTGTATGTTATACAGATGTCGTCCAGTATCAGCTATGTCCCAGTATTCTTGCCATATATTGTTTGTATGTCCCTTAATAATGGTTTTAATAACTGTTATGTAATGCTCTACATAACGGTATTTGTACATCAACTATTTCATGTTTTATTGATCCTTTTGCCAGAATATCTACAATCTAATTTCCTTCCACCCCTACATGAGCAGGAACCCAAAGGAAGCAGACATTCAGCCCTCTATCATACAGTATTATAAGCAAGTGGAATATCTGGTATATACATTTGCTTCTAATTATTTCCTTCCAACCACTGTAATGCCAGTAAAATTGCTAAAATCTCTACCGAGTACGCCGATAAATGATCTGCTGCTCTTTTTTTAACTGCTGTTTCATAATGTGGAATAAAGAAACATCAAATCTCAATCCCCTTCCACTGCATAGGTAGCACAACTGATGTCATTTCTTCTTCTTCTTGGTTTTTATGGCGGTTGGCATACAACTTCAAGGTGCATTACCACCACCTGCTGGTTAGGAGTGTGGGCCAAGATCGCACAACCCTTATACCTAAAAGGCTGCATTCCACTCCACTTTTAGACATGCACTCACAAACTTCCCTAAGCATTTACATTCACAGTTAAGACACTTGCGATTGCATTTTCATTAAATTGCATAATTCATTAAATGAATTCTTCTGATGTTACATCAGAAGAACAGTAGTCCATATTAGACCTACTTAACATTTTTCTCTCCCAAGAGTCCTTGATCATGAACTTTCTATACATACTCATTGAATCACTATGATTTTACTTTAGCCATGCATGAGCCCACGTTTGACCTTCTGAACATATTTCTGGAAAATTAGTCCTCAATCATAAAATTTTTATACATAAATATTAACTCCTTCTGATGCGCCAGCCATAGAGTATTGCATATTTGACCTAATGGATATATTTATGGCCCAAGATTATACGAATCTGAACTTTTTATACTTTTCTATTCACTCCTTCTGATGTTACTTCACTCATACAGAAGTCAATATTAGACCTACTGAACATATTTCTGGCAAATTAGTCCTCGATCATGAACTTTCCATACATCCCCATTGCCTCACTCAGAGGTTTCTTCAGCCATACATGAGCCTATAATTGACCTACTGAACATATTTTTGACAAATTAGTCCTTGATCATTAAATTTTTATACATACATAAGTATTGTTTTATGGTGCGTCTCTAAACACCTTTAGATTATTATTATGTATTATTTATTATTCTCAGGTTAGGTAAGTAAATCAAATCTGATCTAATTTATAAGCATTTTAAGATACTTACAATCAGACAGAAGACTCCTCCGTGGTCTATTCAGGCTCAACGACTTAAATTAATGCCACATGAGGCCGAGTTTAGTTATAAAGTTAAAAGTTCATTTATTTATTACATTACTATTTCTAGCATTACATATATTCTAGGAGTGCATTGCAATGCATCAAGAACTGTTTCAGTGCAAACAATAGTTAACTTATTACACTGTGAATAGAAGAAATCAATATAACATTTGTGATGTTGTATTGCAATGCATACAAGAACTAACATGTAAGTTATGCACTGTTTACTTGCATTGTATACAACTAACTTATTCCTTTTGCTTTTAAGAGAAAACATAAAATACGTGATGTTGCAATAAATGAACTAACTCATCCGTTGTGCATATATCTAACTTAACCCGATGTGAGTAGAAAAGATAACAACATATACTGTTGCATTGCAATAAATACAAAAAACGAAATCGTTTAGTTACCTTTCAAAAGGGAACTCGCGCTGCGTCAAAGCGCTAGGGAAACCGCCTCCATGGGAACGAAAGAGGATGACATGTTATTTGTTATTCTTAACACAAATCCAATCTCGGCAAAATCATATTGACCGGCGACAGCCCATGACATTAAAATAATGCGACCATAAAAGGGGCACCCAAATAACATGTCATCCTCTTTCGTCTTTCAGGGACTGTTTGTATGAAGCACTCATAGTGGCAAAGAAAATGAAATGCACAGAGAAAACCAGACTTACCAGAAGATTTGTCAAGTGTGTTGATCCGTGTCCATGATATCTGACAGCAGATGACACACATGTTATGTGCGTTCGCTGTCTGGGGGAAGAGCACGCACGGGAGGTTCTTGAGGGAGCTTCCTGTGTTAATTGCGAGCGTTTTTACTTGAAAACACTCCGGTCTCGTCTGGCTTTCTTCTCGAGGGGAGAAAGTTCGACATCTGGTCCTCGCGGTTCTGGTCCCGCTCGTGCTGAGGCAGAGCGGAGACTCAGGTCGTGGGGCTCCCAGATGAAGCTCGCCGAGCAGTTTCGCCCTCTGAGCTTTTTGGGACCTCCGTTGAGGCGGTGGTCGGGAAGTTCAGAGAGGCGAAGGCGAGCTCTGCAGCTTCGCTTATAGCTCTGTTATCTGCCCTGCACCATTGTGGCTCAGGTCGAGCGGTTTTTGACCTTCACTGCGGGCTTGTCATTTAGTACGCTCCCTTGTAGCTCAGCATTGCCACGAGCTGACGCCCGTGTTCATCTGGAGTAATAGGTCCAGGTGGGCCTCCTCCAGGGCATGTTGGCGTATGTTTGTACTCCCCTTGCTTAAAGGGTAAAAGGTGCTTTGACTGAGTACACTGCTCGCTGGCGATGTGGTAGGTCCCAGGCATTGTTGAATAGTAAACTATCTCCACTACTAGACTCGCTATAGGGTAGTAGGCCCTAGCAGGCCTCCTCTCATGGTGAGTTCCCACCATGTTGGGCCACTAGCAGCCAGCACTTTAATAGGCCTCCCTGTTAGCAGCCCCAGTAAATGTGTTTCTGGTAGCTATTTCTTATGCCCTCAGATAGTAAGCTTTAGCAGGCTTCTCTGTGGTCAGCCCCATTAGTGTGGATGTTGTAGCAACAAGACACGCTCCGTGTAGCTGGCCTTAACAGGTCTCCCTGTGAGCGAGTCCGCAGCACTTTGGTATGTGAAAGCTCAGCTAGCAATGCTTTGCTTTTGAATGAGTAGGCCTTAAGAGGCCTCTCTGTGAGTGAGCTCCCTTTGTGCGGGTATTCTTTAGAATGGTGTAGCCACTTAAAACTTGCTACCAGGCAGTCGGCCTTAGTGGCCGCCCTGGAGGCTAGTCCCCAGCAGTAGTGGACTTGCTTTAGATTGCAGGCCTTACAAGGCCTCTCTGAGGTTGAGTCCCCAGCAGTGTGGGTGTCTGGCATTTTCGGCTGTCGCTTGTTTTCAGTTTGTCAGCCTTAGCAGGCCACTCTGGAAGACAGCAGGCCTCCCTGTGGGTGAGCCCAAGGTGGTAGGCTTTGGACAGCTAGCTAGCTTGTTTGCTATCAGACAGCTGGCCTTCAGCAGCTAGTTTTCGAGCAGCAGGCCTTGACAGGCCTCTCTGAGATCCAGCCACTAATGAGTAGGTGAATGGCAGCTAGCGATGGCCACGGTCAGCCAGTAACGTTCGCCATTGAGATGCGTGGCCATAGTAGGCCCCTTTTTGAGGCGAATTTCCCACAGTATGGTTACTTCTCTGCCAGTCTAGACTTGATACCAGGTGGTTGGCCACAGTAGGCGATGTGAGTCCCCAGCAGCTGAGTATCGGTCAGCAGGGTCTTGTTATCAGGTGGTTGGCCTTCCGGCCTCCCTGAGACCACACGCTTCTGCATGTTGCTGGCCTGGCTATCCGTTCTCACTCCTGTTTTTAGTTTTTAGCCTGGTCGACCTGATAGGTTGAGCTGGTACTCTCTTCACCCTGAGAGTGGGCTTGAGTACTTAGCTTCCTAAGTCTGGTCAGTGGTTGAAGGCTCCTCTCGAAACCTCCCAGTTAAATCAGCTTTTAGGCTATGAGCATTCCCCTCGCGAGCGTTCCTTTAGAGTGCACGGCCTCCTTAGCGCCTTGAAACATAGGTTCTTTGTAGATCCTAGGATCAAGCAGAGTAACTCCCCTCGCTTGCAAGGGTCGATAGCACTTTGCTGAGTCCTGCTCTTCAGGATGCCCATCTCTAAGATCCGGTCTGAGTTGGTCTACTGCCCTTTCTGCAGTCCCTCTTTCTGGATGTCTCTTTGTGAGACTTCTGTGTCTAGAGACTCTGTTTCTGAGAAAACAGACAGGTTGTTGACAGACTAGGTTACTAGTTCAGCTAGAAGCCAGGTCAGCCTCCCTGGTGGCATTCAGGGTTAATTGTGTTCCCCTGAGAAGTGACTGGCTGGGGTTCCTTCTGGCCCCCTTGCCACACTCCCTTAAAGGGACCCCTTTCCTTTGAAGTGGTTGGTTCCAGGCCTTTGTGCGGCCTTGGCAGGCCTTCATGTGTAAGATATGGAGGCCACTTTGAGGCTTGTAGCTGAGGCTTTGACCGCTGGGAGCGCTGTCACTGACAGCTCATTTGTGACCCGTAGGGTGAGTGGGTCTGGCATTTCATTTGAATTTGCCGGATTCTGACAGTTGTCACTGCCATGCGTGGCATCCACTCCCCTCAGCATGGCGGCGTGGGTATATCGTTCCCCTAGTGCTTTGACGCAGCGTGTCTTCCCTTTCAAAAGGGAAGGTCTCAGGTTACGCATGTAACCATGGTTCCCTGAGAACAGGGAACGAGACATTGCGTCTCTTATCCATGCCTCGGGGCCCGCCTGCTTACAGTCCCTTCAAGACGGTAAGCAGATGACATGTTATTTGTGTGCCCCTTTTATACATGTGGGTCGCATTATTTTGATGTCATGGGCTGTCGCCGGTCATTATGATTTTGCCGAGATTGGATTTGTGTTTCAGACACCGGTTCCCGCGGAGGCGGTTCCCCTAGCGCTTTGACACAGCGTCTCGTTCCCTCCTCTCAGGGAACCATGATTAAAAGCGTAACCTGAGACGTTTGTGCATTGCGGAGATAACATATGTGCATTGCATTTCATACATGAGATAACATATGTGCTGTTACTTTGCAATGCATAAAAGGATATATATGAGGTATGCGCTTTTTCATTGCATTGTATACAAGAACTAATTTAATTTGTTGTGCGGTGATGAAAAACATATAAGCTATGCACTGTTTCATTGCATTGTATACAAGAACTAACTTATTCCTTTATGCAATAAAGAGACAACACATAACATCTCAGGTTACGTATGTAACCATAGTTCCCTGAGAACAGGGAACGAGACTCTGCGTTTGAACGCTTTGGGGAACGCCACGTGACCCAGGTGTCTGAAAGCACTATCCAAAAACTCCAATTCCTATTGGCCGGCGACAGCCTATGACGTCATACGGCGCGACCCGGAAGTATAAAGGAGCGCCTGGAGAGACAGCCAGCATCTATCGTCTTGAGGGACTGTTCTGCAGGCAGGCAACCCGAAGCATGGCAAGGAAACGCAGAGTCTCGTTCCCTGTTCTCAGGGAACTATGGTTACATACGTAACCTGAGA
>RJVU01045310.1:0-29980 GCA_003731715.1 Anabarilius grahami | reverse complement strand
CTTTTGAGGTGGTCCTTACCCGACACAATCCAACGAGCAGTGTACTCAGTAAAAGCACCTTTTACTCCTTAAAGCAAGAGGAGTACAGTGTATGCCAACATGTGATAAGGAAGGCCTGGAGGGGCCTATAACCTCAACAGACACGTGGCATCAGCTCGTGGCAGTGTTTAGGTCCCAAGCACGGTAAACAACCCGCAAAAGAGGGGGTTGAATCTACCACTTGGGCCCCTGGCCAGCGAAAGTGTATAGAAATAATTCTCAAAGAGAAATACACTCAAACAAACTCTAGTGTGTCAAAAAAGGCGGCCCGCAGGCCTAGCAACCTCTAGGACACAAGGCATGAGTCTCGTGGCCGTTTCTAGGAGCACAAAGATCCACCCTAGACTCTAGGTGGCTCTTAGCTCAACTACAGTAAAATAAGCCGGACCACCAGAAAGCCATGTATTAAAACTTCCTCAGAAGAAATACATAGAACGCTGCCACCCAACGTGAACAGGCCTGATTAGGGCCTATCCGTCAGGGTGGGGCGTGGCCTTTTGAGGTGGTTCACCTGAGGGGCCAGCCACTCAAAATACTGAACTCCACACGTTACACCGGAGGCCGAGGTAGGCCTACCTTAGTACACACGCGGCATCAGCAAGTGGCTACCCTAACCATACCACCCAAATGCCATGTATTAAAAATTTCCAAAGAGGGAATACATGAAACGCTGCCAAACATCGAGAACAGGCCTGTTTAGGGCCTATCTGTCGACGATGGGGCGTGGCCGATGGTGGCATGGTTTCCCAGGCATCCTGCCATCAAGTCGACTAAGAAAAGAGGCCTTGAGGGGCCTACCATTCCAGCAACAAGTGGCGTTCAGCCTGTTTGCAAATTAAAAACACCAACCGTGCCAACGTGTGGACTAAAAAGGAGGCCTGAAGGGGCCTGCCGATTCAATGACACGTGGCTGCAGCTCGTGAATTTAAAAAGGGGACCAAGCTACAGGGAACCAGCTCTAACCCAATCATAACTATGGGAAGCTAACTGCAACCTGCGCTAGGCTACACATTCCAACAGGCAATGTACCCTAAACATGTGACCAAAGGGAACCAAACAAAGCCAACATGATCTAAGAAAGGCTATAAGGCCTATTAACTCAAACAAACACGTGGCAGGGCCTGTGGTAGTGTACATATGTGAGCAAACCATGATCCGTTAAGCAGCATTGTAGAAAACAACTGCTAACTAGAAGGAGGCTAAATATCATAAAGCCAACAATCCGAGTTATATGCAATATAGCCGCTAACAAGATCACCAGGGAGCTTAAATAGATACCAACTTTCCTCAAAAAGTGGTTCTAACTACCCTGAGTATGCAATCCAACAGGTGATGCACTCAGTGACACAAATAAACCTCTTAACTGGGGAATATATAGTCACCATCCTCTCAAATAGAGGCCGCTTTTTCTTTTTTTTTAAAAAGGGGTCTACTATTAAGAGAACAGGTGCTAACCTGTGGCAGCATAAGTAAGCTCACATATAAAGGGTCTACATAAGCAAGGGGATAATGGGCATACGGCCTAACAACTCCCTCGGGAGGAGGCCAGAACTAGGAACTATACAACCTAATAAGGGATAGTATACATAAGGTTATGTAATTATAACACACCTAACCTAGCTCTAGCCTAGCCGCTAAGCTACGGGCCTTCTTACAGGGCCACAAGCCTAGTGAAGCCTGGGCTTCACCTCCAAATCTCATGGATAAGAGAAAGAAAGTGAAGCTCACAAGCAAACAATGTCAGGCGGCCGATTAAGGCCGACCTAAACATGCATAATAACTGAAGTGACGAGTGCTAACTCAAACTACTCTATAAAACAGCAAATGAGAAGCTACTCTAAACAACAGGTGGCTAAGAGGCGGCCATTTTGTGGCCTGCACAATATATCTAGCCAGTCTGTCAACTTCAGCCCAAAAACACCCTAATTTTGACTACATGCTCAGAAACTATACAGGAAAATAAGGTCTTATTTTAACGAATAAAATATAGACCCTCCTGCAGCTCAAAAACCCGAAAACTCCTAAAGGTCCCTTTTTACATGAAAGGATGGAATCTAAGGTTCTTTTAAGCCTAAAGATCCTCTTACTATCAAACAGAACAGCGGGCTGATAGAAATAATTACTATGGGCCCAGCCATCAGTCTGACCATAAGAAGCATCTGAGCATGATATATGTTATATATACACATATAATATATACATATATACATACATATATACATACATACAGGAGGTGGAAGAAGAAGAGGAGAGGGTAGATATAAATCATCCTATATAGCTGGGGGATCGATTACAAACGCAACAATGTTTACAATCGATCACCCGTCTCACTCTCTCTTCCTCCTCCTCCCGTCTGTCTGGGTTCAGATACAAATATGAATGGCAAGGGGTTTTTCCATGCCTTCCCGATCTCAAACGCGGAGATCAGACCGGGATGGAAAGTATGGAAGCTGCCGTATTAATGGACAGAAAGGAACCGCTCGTCGAGCCGTCCGCGCGCGGCCCCTTTCTTAACGCGCTCTCCCGGCGCTCGCCGAGAAGCGCGTCCCAAACACACAGCAGCTCATTTGTAAGGTATATATAAAAAACCCTACCGGAGTTGGTATAGATGCAATCAGACAGAACAGGACCGAAAGACGATGAGATGCTGGCTGTCTCTCCAGGCGCTCCTTTATACTTCCGGGTCGCGCCGTATGACGTCATAGGCTGTCGCCGGCCAATAGGAATTGGAGTTTTTGGATAGTGCTTTCAGACACCTGGGTCACGTGGCGTTCCCCAAAGCGTTCAAACGCAGAGTGGAGTTCCCTTCGAAAGGGAACATTGCCGCTGTTGCATCGCAATAAATACATTAACTAATTAATTTCGTCTGTGCATAGAAGAGATAACATAGTGCTATTGCATTGCCGATCTAAATTATTCCGTTGTGCAATAAAGAGGTAACACATACCAAATGTGCTGTTTGCATTGCAAAAAATAAAGTAAATAACTAATAACTGTGGCATTGCATTTAAAATATGAATTTTTCCATTGTGAAGTGAAGAATAACGTATAAGGCATGCTCTGTTTCATCGTAATGTCACAACAACTAAGTTATTCCGTGGTGCATTGAAGCCATACAGTAGTCCAAATATGACCTACTGAGCATATCTCTGGACAAAAGTCATCAAACATGAACTTTATATACAGACTCATTGACTCATTTACATCAGCCAAACAGTAATCATTTGACATACTAAACATATTTCTGGCCAAGCAGTATTCAATATTGAACTTTTTACATATATTCATTGAAGCCTTCCTATGTCACATCAGCAACACAGTAGTCCATAATAGACCTAAAGAACATATTTCTGGGCCCAAGAAGTCCTCGATCTTGACCTTTCTATACATTCTCATTGACTCCTTCTAATGTTACTTCAGCCATACAGATGTCCATATTAGACCAACTAAACATATTTCTGTAAAAATATAAAAATAATATAATAAAAATCTTATTAGCAGTAAAAGTTTTTAGCTAAGAGTTTTCTCTTAAAACCTATTCACAAAGCTGCTGAGACAAACTTTTACTAAGGAATAGACTGAAGTCTTAAGCTAAGAGTAAGGGCGGGGTTGACCTCGTTGCTATGGAGTATACACACAGTGATTGGCTGATGAGGGAGGAGTCAGCGATTTAATCATAGAAATATTGTAGAATGAGGTGTCATGTTTCCATATTAAAATAAAGGTTTTAAAATGTAGGCTAAGTTTCACTAATTAAACTAGTATATACAGTGAATTGTGGACCGCCTCTTGGATGTCTGCATCTCGGAGCCCTCAATATCCTTGGACAGCACACCAAATACACTTATTTTTTTCATATTTTTTACTCTATTCAATCATTTGTAAATGTGAACTCATGAAAACCACTGCCACAGGTAATCGGACAATATTTATTTATTTGTTAAAGATTTATTTCTGCCGTCTCATCGTAGATTTAAATCTATAAATCAAAATGGATTGCATTTATGAAGAAAAAGTTCAGCACCTAAGGCTCTATTGCTATTGCCTCATGATGTACAGTGTCTTTGGGTGGATTAGGACTGTTTGTGATTTGGTCTTAGTGACTTAGGAGTCCTCTTGACTACTCTTAACGTTTCACAGACTTAGGAGCTAGTTTTAGCACTAAAATGCTTTGTGAAATACTATTAGAGCAAAAATTTAGGACTCCTAAAATTAGGACTGACACGGCCATTATTTTTAAGAGTTTCTCCTAAATCGGCAAGTTAGGAGCTACTTTTAGCCTTAAGATGTTTTGTGAATACGGCCCCTGATATGTTGAATAAAGACCCGGAGTCAAAGTTAAAAATAAATAAATAAATTGAAGAAAATTTACTGAAGAATAGCTTGCAGTTTCATCAGCAGAAGCCAGCTTCAAGTCTCACAAGAAGTTCATAGGCCGGCTTTGCATACATTCACATTTCCACAACAATTATACTCTAACAGAGTCAACTAACTACGTCATTACTTCAGGTTAAATGATTCTGATTGGCTAAGAAAAATACACAAATTTGGTAATCTTCCACACATGGACAGATAGTCAGAAGCATATCTCCATTCGTCAGGATGCTGACAAGGGGACTCTCGATTTAGGTACTGGATGTCCTTTTGGGGTCATGACATGGTGTCTGCTGGTCTCAAGCAGAGTGCCAGTTGTCCACCAGTACAAAGGACCTGCACAGAACACTTAGCGCACATACACAGATACACATGATTCCCAGCTTCGTCAAGGCTGAAGTTGATCTGAGCTCTGCTCTGAGCAGGAAACTTTCCCAGAACATACTGATAACATGTCCTTTTCTCTCAGTGAGAGGTACAGACAATATTCAAACTTATTTTCTAGCGTTTGAAAAGGAAAAGAAATGCTTTAACATACGTTGAAGAAGTCATTGAAATAATTTAACAGAAAGATAAATGTTGATTAATAACTTAAAAGATATATATATTGAAGCGGCAGTGGATTCCAGAATCCACCCCTTCAATACAAACTCATTGACACTTTCTGATGATACGTCAGCCATAGAGAATTGGATATTTGAACTAAAGGAAATATGTTTATTCGATCTTGAGCTTTTTTACATTACTATTGACTCCTACTGATGTTGCTTCACCCATACAGAAGTCAACATTAGACCTACTGAACATATTTCTGGGCAAAGAGAATTAGATATTGAACTCTTTATATGTACTCATTGACTCCTTCTGAATTTATTTCAGCCATACAGAAGTCCATATTAGACCTACTTAAAATTAGTTTCTGTCCCAAGAGATCATGTATTTTGTATACAAACTCTTTGCCTCACTCTGATGTTACTTCAACCATACATAAGCCTATGTTTGACCTACAGAACATATCTCTGGTAAATCTGTCCTTGCTCATGAACTTTTTAAACATATTCAGTGACTCCTTCTGATGTTCTGTCTGCCATAGAGTATTGCATATTTGACCTAAAAGACATATTTCTGGCCAAAGAGTACTCAATCTTGAACTTTATACTTTGAACTTTTGAATGTTTCATACATTACCATTGACTCCTTCTGATGTTAATTCACCCACACAGAAGTCCATATTTGACCGAATGAACATACTTCTGGCCAAAAGATTATTCAACACTGAAGTTTTTTTTATATACTCAATTGACGCCTTCTGATGTCACTTCAGCCATATAGAAGTCTATATTTGACCTACTGAAAATATTTCTGGCCCAAGAGTACTCGATCTTGAACTTTCTATACAAACTCACTGACTCCTGATTTTATTTCAGCCATACAGAAATCGATATTAGACCTGCTTAAAAAACAAATAAATTGTCCCCAGAGTCCTCGATCATGAGTTTTGTATACTCCTTGCTCTTTGCCTCACTCTGATGTTACTTCAGCCATACATGAGCCCATGTCTGACCTACTGAAAATATTTCTGGCAAATTAGTCCTCCATCTTGGGTAGAACATATTGGGTAGAACATATTGATACCATAGTGAAGAAGATGGGTAGGGGTATCTCTATGGTGAGGAAATGTCTTTCTTATGTCCCTACACACATTGTGGAGCAGGTGGCTAAATCTTTAATTTTATGTCATTTGGATTATTGTGCCCCTGTATGGTCATCTATATCTAAGGGTCAACTAAAGAAATTACAAACGACCCAAAACAGAGCTGCCAGGTTAGTATTACATTGTCCCATTAGAACAAATACTATTAGTATGCACTGTCAGCTCTCATGGTTAACAATGGAGAAAAGGCTGGTGTAACGCAGTTCGTAAGTATGGGAAGAAGGAGGCGGGAACCGGCGAACGTTGAACAAAACTTTAATATCAAATAAACAAAGAACAAAACGAAAGTAATGCTGGCAGACCCTCGCGGACGTCTGCCGGCCACACAAACATAATAAAACATAAAAAAAAAAACAGGCCTGGTCCTCTCTCGTCCTTCACTGTCGTCGCTCCTCCTTTTATGCCCCCGGAGCTCCTCCGTGAGAGACTCGAGGCCGGTGCGCCTCCCAGGTGAAGCTCGTTATCTCTCGCGCCACCGGCCTCGCGCCGTTCCCTCACGGCTCTCGCCCGCCCTGGTCGCCACAGCTGGTTTTTAATACAATTAAGTTTTTTAGAAACATTGTCTATTCTTCTCAACCAGTTTGTTTATATAACCAAATTGTTGGGTGTGATCAGGTACATTCTCATGTGACTAGGTCTGTGGATGATGGCCAGATAATGTTACCACGCCCAAAATCAAATGCTTTAAAGAGAACTGTTATTTATCGTGCCATCAATCATTGGAATAATTGCCCATTGAATATACGTAAAATGAATGGCAAAGACTCTTTTAGGTACCATCTGAGAATGCACTATTTAAATTTGCGAGTAAGGAAAGGACTGTAGCAAATTAGCTCAAAATAAATATGAATAATTAATCATAACTAGTTGTAATTAATTACTAATATTTGGATCAGTTAATAAAATTAACTTAATGTAATAAAATTAATATTACAATCAATTAACCTGTTGTCCAATGAACGCACAGTGTTAATTGTTTATTAATTCTAAGAAATGTTCATTTCCAGGTTATGAGAAATAACAATCTTATTGTAAAGTACTACTAAAGGCCTGTAGTCAGGATCGACATGAATAGGGACTCCAGTATATGAGCGCAAAACACTGACAACTTTACGTGTGACATGAACAAGACTTTATTAACTAGACTAAACACTTAACTACTCTAACATTCACACACATACATGCATACAGTTTACCAAGAGAGAGAGAGCTAAAGCAGAGTACAGGAAGCAAGAGGTTACAGCATTGTTTGACATTCAGCAGATCAACAGCCTTGAGCAAACCATCAGTTTAGTTTTAACAGGCCCTTCTTTAAAAGGGGTAAGGATACTCAATGTATCCGATGATGAGACTAAGTTTGATACTTGCATGTCTCTCCAAGTTGAATTAAAACTGTCCTGATGCAATTTGTGGAGGCTTCCGTTGAATCTTTGCTGATATTGTCTTGACGAAAGAGAACCAGTTGGATTCAGAGGATCTTTGGTGAATGGAAGTTTCTAGGCCGAAGCCTGGCACAAGCTTAGGGTTCCGTAGAAGCTTCTAGCTTCTATAGCATCATCTTAACATCAGCATTTGTCAGTAAAAGAGAAGAAGAAGAGCAGGAAGAGAAGAGCAATTTGATCTTGTGATCAGTGAATATAAGGGGGGAAGATGTCACACCCTCTTGAGGTGTCTGAGCCAATAATGGAGTTTCCCTTTCAGAGGGAAGTTTTACGAGTCTTTGTTCTGTAGCAAGATATTAGCATAAGACCCTGGATTGGATGAATGAGAGAATAACCTTCTAGATTCTTATAATACTAATATGTCACAGAATTAGTAACATGTAACATAAATGACCAAATAGGAAATGAAAGTTGGAGTCCGTAGATACCAAACATGTTGCCAGTGTGATCTCAGTTAACTATGAATTCCAGCTCTGGAATATATTAATACCCAAAATAGTTCAAAAGAGAAAATTAACACATAGAATAAAGCCTATAAAAGGAAAGTCATGAGATGGGAAACTTGGATACATGTTTATACATTTCCCAAGTGGTTATATAGAGAATACATAGGAGTAAGAGAGTTTATTTGTCCTTCTCAGGAAGAAGGAGTCACAAGTCACTAACATTCTTTCTGATCATAAAAGTACCCTGTATCTGTAACAGGACACCTAGTTCTGTCAGTGTGTTAGCTACATTTGGGATGCTGGTTGCAGTTTTAGGGGGATGGGTTCACAGAACTTTGATAGTGGGAGTGAGTTTATGGGTAATTCATTAAATACAATGAATAATTGTGTGGCTGATTGATCCAGACGCTACAGGACATATTTATTTTATGAATGTAATATTGTAATTATTTATTCAGACTAATTTATGATGATGTGTATTGATGTATATAATTTTATAGTGCTATACTGTTTTCATATTAACATTGTTATGTGATTTTTTTTGTTGTGGACCCCAGGAAGACTAGCTTGTCCACTTTGGTGACAGCTAATGGGGATCCTTTTTGCAATAAACAATAAACAGTAAACAATCTTGAACATTCTGTAAATGCTCATTGACTCGTGATTTTATTTCAGCCATACAGAAGTCTATATACACACTCATTGCCTCACTCTGATGTTACTTCAGCCATACATGAGCCCATGTTTTACCTACTGAACATATTTCTGGCAAATTAGTCCTTGATCATGAACTGTTTATACAAACTCATTGATACTTTCTGATGATACGTCAGCCATAGAGAATTGGATATTTGAACTAATGTTTATTCGATCTTGAACCTTTTTTACATTACTA
The DNA here is from genome assembly GCA_003731715.1 of Anabarilius grahami. Lineage (NCBI taxonomy): Eukaryota > Metazoa > Chordata > Actinopteri > Cypriniformes > Xenocyprididae > Anabarilius > Anabarilius grahami. The sequence goes on along the minus strand of RJVU01045310.1, from coordinate 21,070 downwards.
TTGACTCCTACTGATGTTGCTTCACCCATACAGAAGTCAACATTAGACCTACTGAACATATTTCTGGGCAAAGAGAATTGGATATTGAACTTTTTATATATACTCATTGACTCTTTTGATGATAGGTCAGCTATACAGTATTGCATATTTGACCTAAAGGACATATTTCTGGCCAAGATCCATCATGAGTGTTGTATACTCCTTGCTCTTTGCCTCACTCTGATTTTACTTCAGCCATACATGAGCCCATGTCTGACCTACTGAAAATATTTCTGGCAAATTAGTCCTCAATCTTGAACATTCTATACATGCTCATTGACTCCTTCTGATGTCACTTCAGCCATATAGAAGTCTATATTTGACCTACTGAACATATTTCTGGCAAATAAGAACTTCCTATACATACTTATTGACTCCATCTGATGTTAGATAAGCCAGATAAAAGTCCATATTTTACCAACTGAACATATGTACGGCCAAAGAGCATTCGAAATTGAAGTTTTTATACAATACTCATTGACGCCTGTCACATCAGCCATCTAGAAGTCTATATTTGACGTACTAAACATATTTCTGGCCCAAGAGTACTCGATCTTGAACTTTCTATAGAAACTCACGGACTTCTGATTTTATTTAAGCCATAAAGAAATCGATGTTAGACCTGCTTAAAAAAATTAAAAATTGTCCCCAGAGTCCTCGATCATGAATTTTGTATACATATTCACTCTGATGTTACTTCACCCATACATGAGCCTATGTTTGACCTACAGAACACATATCTTGCAAATTAGTCCTTGACAATAAACATTTTAAACATACTCACTGACTCCTTCTGATGTTATGTCCGCCATAGAGTATTGCATATTTGACCTAAAGGACATATTTCTGGCCCAAGAGTACTCGATCTTGAACTTTCTATACAAACTCACGGACTCCTGATTTTATTTCAGCCATACAGAAATTGATATTAGACCTGTTTAAAAAAAACTATTTTGTCCCCAGTGTCCTCGATCATGAGTATTGTATACTCCTTGCTTTTTGCCTCACTCTGATGTTACTTCAGCCATAAATGAGCCCATGTCTGACCTACTGAAAATATTTCTTGCAAATTAGTCCTAAATCTTGAACATTCTATACATGCTCATTGACTCCTTCTGATTTTATTTCAGCCATACAGAAGTCTATATTAGTCATACTTAAAACTAATGAGTCCTCAATCATGAACTTGCTATACACACTCATTGCCTCACTCTGATGTTAGTTCAGCTATACAGAAGTCCATGTTTGTCCTATTGAACATATTTCTGGCAAATTAGTCCTCGATTGACTCCTTCTGATATCACATTAGTCATACTGTGGTCTATATTTGACCAAATTAAGATATGTATCCTTTTATGCATTGCAAAGTAACAGCACAAATGTTATCTTGTGTATGAAATGCAATGCACATTTGCACAATTTGCAGTTTTTGTATTTATTGCAATGCAACAGTATTTGTTGTTATCTTTTCTATTCACATCGGGTTAAGTTAGATATATTATGTTTTATTAACGTAGTTCAGGAGGAACAAGTCAAATAAGCTACCCAATCATTACGTCATCTTAATCATTACGTCATCTCAACCACTTTGTGTTCGGGCCGATTACCGAGCTCGGAGCCCTCTCCCCGGACTGCACGCCAAATACATTTACCAATTAATTTACCTGACTTATTTGTAAGTGTGAACTCGTGAAATACACAATGGATGAGTTAGTTCATTCATTGCAACATCACGTATTTTATGTATTCTCTTAAAAGGAAAAGGAATAAGTTAGTTCTTGTATACAGTGCAAGTAAACAGTGCATAACTTACATGTTAGTTATTGTATGCATTGCAATGCAACATCACAAATGTTATATTGATTTATTCTATTCACAGCGTAATAAGTTAACTATTATATGTACTGAAACAGTTGTTGATGCATTGCAATGCAACAGCATATGTGATTTGTTTCTCTTTGATGCACAAAGGAAAGAGTTAGTTATTGTATGCAACACTGTGCAACAAGCGCCTGTCGTGTTATCTCTTCACCGCAAAACGCTTTAAGTAACTGCAATGCAGTGCACACGATATGTGTTAAATCTCAATGCAGTTCAGATGAATTAGTTCACTCTTCGCAACACCATATATGTTATGTGTTATCTCTTCAATGCATAAGCAATAAGTTAGTTCTTGTGTGCAACAGCAGAAAATGTTACATTAATTTCTTCTATTCACAGCGTAATAAGTTAACTATTATATGCATTGAAACAGTTCTTGATGCATTGCAATGCAAGCACCTGTTTTGTTAGCTGTTCACTGCAAAACGGAATAATTTACTACAAAGCAATGCATATGTTATGTGTTAATCTCTACGCATAACGGATGCGTTAGTTCATTCATCGCAACACCACACGTTGTGTTTTCTCTTCAATGCAATAGGAATAAGTTAGTTTTTGTACACAATGCAAGGAAACAGTGCATAACTTTCTACTATTCACAGCGTAATAAGTTAACTATTGTATGCAATGCACTAAAACAGTTCTTGATGTCTTGCAATGCAACAGCACGTGTGATTTGTTTTCTCTTCGATGCACAAAGGAAAGAGTTAGTCCTTATGCAACGTAGAGCAACAAGCACCTGTTTTGTTTTTCTTCTATGCACAACACAAGTTAACTGTTGTTTGCAATGCACTTAAACAGTTCTTGCATTGCAATGCAACAGCATATACGTGTTCGTTCTTGTATGCAACGCAGTGCATAACTTACATGTAAGTTGATTGCATTGCAATGCAACAGCACATATGTTATATTAATTTCTTCTATTCAAAGCGTAAGAAGTTAACTATTATATGCACTGAAACAGTTCTTGATGCATTGCAATGCAACAGCATATGTGATTTGTTTTCTCTTCGATGCACAAAGGAAAGAGTTAGTCATTATGCAACGCAGCGCAACAAGCACCTGTTATGTTTTTCTTCTATGCACAACATAAGTTAATATTGTTTGCAATGCGCTTAAACAGTTCTTGATGCAACAGCATATGTGATTTGTTTTCTCTTCGAGGCACAAAGGCAAGAGTTAGTCCTTATGCAACGCAGCGCAACAAGCACCTGTCGTGTTATCTCTTTACTGCATAACGGATTAAGTCACTGCAATGAAATGCACGTTATATGTTCTCGCTGCACTGCGCAACGGTTTAAGTCACTACAGTTCAATGTATCTCTTCAATGCATAACGGATGAATTATAGTTCATTAATCGCAACACAACGTCTTTTGTGTTATCTCTTCAATTCAGGAGGAATACATTAGTTCTTGTGTACAATGTAAGGAAACAGTGCATAACTTACAAGATGCAATTCAGCAACACATATTTCATATAAATTTCTTCTATTCACAGCGTAATAAGTTAACTATTTTATGCAATGCACCGAAACAGTACTTGATGCATTGCAATGCAACAGCATATGTGATTTGTTTTCTCTTCAAGGAACAAAGGAAAAGTTAGTTCTTGTATGCAACGCAGCGCAACAAGCACCTGTTTTGTTAGCTGTTCACTGCAAAACGGAATAATTTACTACAAAGCAATGCATATGTTATGTGTTAATCTCTATGCATAACGGATGCGTTAGTTCATTCATCGCAACACCACACGTTGTGTTTTCTCTTCAATGCAATAGGAATAAGTTAGTTTTTGTACACAATGCAAGGAAACAGTGCATAACTTTCTACTATTCACAGCGTAATAAGTTAACTATTGTATGCAATGCACTAAAACAGTTCTTGATGTCTTGCAATGCAACAGCACGTGTGATTTGTTTTCTCTTCGATGCACAAAGGAAAGAGTTAGTCCTTATGCAACGTAGAGCAACAAGCACCTGTTTTGTTTTTCTTCTATGCACAACACAAGTTAACTGTTGTTTGCAATGCACTGAAACAGTTCTTGCATTGCAATGCAACAGCATATACGTGTTCGTTCTTGTATGCAACGCAGTGCATAACTTACATGTAAGTTGATTGCATTGCAATGCAACAGCACATATGTTATATTAATTTCTTCTATTCAAAGCGTAAGAAGTTAACTATTATATGCACTGAAACAGTTCTTGATGCATTACAATGCAACAGCATATGTGATTTGTTTTCTCTTCGATGCACAAAGGAAAGAGTTAGTCCTTATGCAACGCAGCGCAACAAGCACCTGTTATGTTTTTCTTCTATGCACAACATAAGTTAATATTGTTTGCAATGCGCTTAAACAGTTCTTGATGCAACAGCATATGTGATTTGTTTTCTCTTCGATGCACAAAGGCAAGAGTTAGTCCTTATGCAACGCAGCGCAACAAGCACCTGTCGTGTTATCTCTTTACTGCATAACGGATTAAGTCACTGCAATGAAATGCACGTTATATGTTCTCGCTGCACTGCGCAACGGTTTAAGTCACTACAGTTCAATGTATCTCTTCAATGCATAACGGATGAATTATAGTTCATTAATCGCAACACAACGTCTTTTGTGTTATCTCTTCAATTCAGGAGGAATACATTAGTTCTTGTGTACAATGTAAGGAAACAGTGCATAACTTACAAGATGCAATTCAGCAACACATATTTCATATACATTTCTTCTATTCACAGCGTAATAAGTTAACTATTTTATGCAATGCACCGAAACAGTACTTGATGCATTGTAATGCAACAGCATATGTGATTTGTTTTCTCTTCAAGGAACAAAGGAAAAGTTAGTTGTATGCAACGCAGCGCAACAAGCTCCTGTTTTGTTATCTGTTCACTGCAAAACGGAATAATTTACTACAATGCAATGCATATGTTATGTGTTAATCTCTATGCATAACGGATGCGTTAGTTCATTCATGGCAACACCACACGTTGTGTTTTCTCTTCAATGCAATAGGAATAAGTTAGTTTTTGTACACAATGCAAGGAAACAGTGCATAACTTTCTACTATTCACAGCGTAATAAGTTAACTATTGTATGCAATGCACTAAAACAGTTCTTGATGTCTTGCAATGCAACAGCACGTGTTATATCAATGTATTCTATTCACAGCGTAATTAGATAACCATTGTGTGCAACCCACTGAAACAGTTCTTGATGCATTGCAATGCATCATCACATGTGATTTGTTTTCTCTTCGATGCACAAAGGAAAGAGTTAGTCCTTATGCAGCGTAGAGCAACAAGCACCTGTTTTGTTTTTCTTCTATGCACAACACAAGTTAACTATTGTTTGCAATGCACTGAAACAGTTCTTGCATTGCAATGCAACAGCATATACGTGTTCGTTCTTGTAGGCAACGCAGTGCATAACTTACATGTAAGTTGATTGCATTGCAATGCAACAGCACATATGTTATATTAATTTCTTCTATTCAAAGCGTAAGAAGTTAACTATTATATGCACTGAAACAGTTCTTGATGCATTGCAATGCAACAGCATGTGATTTGTTTTCTCTTCAAGGCACAAAGGAAAAGTTAGTTGCATATAATAGTTAACTTATTACGCTGTGAATAGAAGAAATTAATATAACATTTTCTGCTGTTTCATTGCAATGCATACAACTAACATGTAAGTCATGCACTGTTTACTTGCATTGTATACAAGAACTTATTGCTTATGCATTGAAGAGATAACACATAACATATGTGGTGTTGCGAATAGTGAACTAATTCATCCGAAGTGTATTGAGATTTAACACATAAATATCCATTGCACTGCAGTTACTTAAAGCGTTTTGCGGTGAAGAGATAACACCACAGGCGCTTGTTGCACAGCGTTGCATACAAGAACGAACTCTTTTTCCTTTGTGCATTGAAGAGAAAACAAATCATGTATGCAGTTGCATTGCAATGCAAGAACTGTTTCAGTGCATTTCAAACAAGAGTTAACTTATGTTGTGCATAGAAGAAAAACAAAACAGGTGCTTGTTGCTCTGCGTTGCATAGAAGAATTAACTTTTCCTTTGTGCATGAAGAGAAAACAAATCACATATGCTGTTGCATTGCAATGCATCAAGAACTGTTTCAGTGCATATAATAGTTAACTTATTATGCTGTGAATAGAAGAAATTAATATAACATTTGTGCTGTTGCAAAGGTGCTTGGGTTTCAAATGGAAGACTCAGACACAGAGAGTGCAGTTCAACCAAGGTACAATGTTTATTCAGCCAGAGAGCCAATTATATATTGAAAATATAGGAAGTGAAAATGACAAATCAGCATTAATGCAATAAGTAGGGATTGTACATCTCTCTAAGAAAAGCAACATGTTCTTTGAGCATGACGTAATGACTAGACAGAAAAACAGAGACACAGAAAAGCACGCACAGGATGTTCTTAGAATCTTACAATGGCCACTTTAAGAAAGAATGTCTTACCCATTGAACATCCTTGTGCATCTATATGTATTCGTTTTCATGAAAATAAGAAATGATTAATATATGTAGATGGTCTAATATGGACTTCAGTGTGGCTGAAATAAATTCAGAAGGAGTCAATGAGTCAGTTTAGAAAGTTCATCGTTGAGGACTTATTTGCCAGAAATTTGTTCAGTAGGTCAGATATTGACTTCTGTCTGTCTGATCTAACAACAGAAGGAGCCAATGAGTCTGTATAGAAATTTCATCGCTGAGGACTTATTTGCCAGAAATTTGTTCAGTAGGTCAAAATGGGTCATATATGGCTGAAGTTACATCAGAGTGAATCAATGAATATGTACTGAAAGTTCAAGATTGAAAACTCCTGGGCCAGAAATATGTTCAGTAGGTCAAATATAGACTTCTAGATGGCTGATGTGACATCAGAAGAGGTCAATGAGTATGTATAAAAACTTCAATGTCGAATACTCTTTGGCCACATATATCTTCAGTCGGTCAAATATGGACTGGCTTGTCTAACATCAGATGGAGTCAATTAGTATGTATAGGAAGTTCATGATCGAGGACTAATTTGCCAGAAATATGTTCAGTAGATCTAATATGGACTTCTGTGGGTGATCAGGAATCAATAGCAATGTATGAAATGTTCAAAAGTTCAAAGTAGAAAGTTCAAGATTGAGTACTCTTTGGCCAGAAATATGTCCTTTCAGTCGAATTTGCAATACTCTATGGCAGACATAACATCAGAAGGAGTCAGTGAGTATGTTAAAAAAGTTCATGAGCAAGGACAAATTTACCAGAGATATGTTCTGTTGGTCAAACATAGGCTCATGTATGGATGAAGTAACATCAGAGTGTATGTATACAAAATACATGATCTCTTCGGACAAAAAACGAATTTTAAGTAGGTCTAATATGGACTTCAGTGTGGCTGAAATAAATTCAGAAGGAGTCAATGAGTCAGTTTAGAAAGTTCATTGTTGAGGACTTATTTGCCAGAAATTTGTTCAGTAGGTCAGATATTGACTTCTGTCTGTCTGATCTAGCAACAGAAGGAGCCAATGAGTCTGTATAGAAATTTCATCGTTGAATACTTATTTGCCAGAAATTTGTTCAGTAGGTCAAAATGGGTCATATATGGCTGAAGTAACATCAGAGTGAATCAATGATTGTATTGAAAGTTCAAGATTGAATACTCCTGGGCCAGAAATATGTTCACTTGGTCAAATATGGACCACAGTATCAATGAGTTTGTATAAACAGTTCATGATCAAGGACTAATTTGCCATAAATATGTTTAGTAGGTCAAACATGGGCTCATGTATGGCTGAAGTAACATCAGAGTGAGGCAATTAGTGTGTATAGAAAGTTCTTGATTGAGGACTCTTTGGACAAATTAGTTTTAAGTAGGTCTAATATAGACTTCTGTATGGCTGAAATAAAATCAGAAGGATTAAATTAGCATGTATAGAATGTTCAAGATTGAGGACTAATTTGCCAGAAATATTTTCAGTAGGTCAGACTCATGTATGGCTGAAGTAACATCAAAGTGAGGCAAAGAGTAAGGAGTATACAAAACTCATGATCGAGGACTCTGGGGACAATTTTATTTTTTTTTTTAAGCAAGTCTAATATCGATTTCTGTATTGCTGAAATAAAATCAGGAGTCAATGAGCAGGAGTATGGAATGTTCTAGATTGAGGACTAATTTGCCAGTATGTCTAATATGGAATTCTGTATGGGTGAAGTAACAAGTCAATTAAAATGTATAGAAAGGTCAAAATAGAGTACTTCTTGGGCCAGAAATATGTTCTTTAGGTCTATTATGGACTACTCTGTTGCTGATGTGACATAGGAAGGCTTCAATGAATATATGTAAAAAATTCAATATTGAATACTGCTTGGATAGAAATATGTTTAATATGTCAAACGATTACTGTCTGGCTGATGTAAATGAGTCAATGAGTCTGTATAGAAAGTTCATGTTTGACGACTTTTGGCCAGGATATGCTCAGTAACTGCAACTGTAAATGATATTTGGACTACTATATGGCTTCAATGCGCCACGGAATAACTTAGTTGTTGTGACATTACGATGAAACGGAGCATACCTTATACATTATTCTTCACTTCAAAACGGAATAATTAATATTTTGATTGCAATGCCACAGTTATTAGTTATTTATTGTATGTATTGCAATGCAAACAGCACATATGGTATGTGTTACCTCTTTATTGCACAACAGAATAATTTAGATCGGCAATGCACTACGTTATCTTTTCTCTGCAGTGTTATGTGTTGTCTCTTAATAATTTTGTTCTTGTATACAATGCAATGAAACAGTTGCATAGCCTATATGTTTTTCATCACCGCACAACGAATTAAGTTAGTTCTTGTATACAATGCAATGAAAAAGCGCATACATCAAATGTATCCTTTTATGCATTGCAAAATTGCATATGTTATCTCGTGTATGAAATGCAATGCACATTTGCACGATTTCATTTTTGTATTTATTGCAATGCAACAGTATATGTTCTTATCTTTTCTATTCACATCGGGTTAGATATATGCACAACAGATGAGTTAGTTAATTTATTGCAACATCGTTTACGTTTTCTCTTAAAAGGAAAAGGAATAAGTTAGTTCTTGTATACAATGCAAATAAACAGTGCAGAACTTACATGTTAGTTATTGTATGCATTGCAATGCAACATCACAAATGTTATATTGATTTCTTCTATTCACAGCGTAATATGTTAACTATTGTTTGCACTGAAACAGTTCTTGATGCATTGCAATGCAACAGCATATGTGAATTGTTTTCTCTTCAGTGTACACAGGAAAGAGTTAGTTTTTGTATGCAAACGCTTTGCAACAAGCGCCTGTCGTGTTATCTCTTCACCGCAAAACGCTTTAAGTAACTGCAATGCAATGCACATGTTATGTGTTAAATCTCAATGCATTTCGGATGAATTAGTTCACTCTTCGCAATACCACATATGTTATGTGTTATCTCTTCAATGCATAAGCAATAAGTTCTTGTATACAATGCAAGTAAACAGTGCATAACTTACATGTTAGTTGTATGCATTGCAATGCAACAGCAGAAAATATTATATTAATTTCTTCTATTCACAGCGTATTAAGTTAACTATTATATGCACTGAAACAGTGCTTGATGAATTGCAATGCAACAGCATATGTGATTTGTTTTCTCTTCCATGCACAAATGAAAAGTTAATTCATCTATGCAACGCAACGCAGCATACATGATTTGTTTTCTCTTCAATGCACAAAGGAAAAAGGGTTCGTTCTCGTATGCAACGCAGTGAAAAAAAGCACCTGTCGTGTTATCTCTTCACTGCAAAACGGGTTAAGTTACTGCATATGTTATGTGTTAATCTCAGTGCATAACGGGTGCGTTAGTTCATTCATCGCAACACCACTCGTTATGTGTTATTTCTATTCCCAGCGTAATAAGTTAACTATTGTATGCAATGCACTGAAACAGTTCTTGCATTCCAATGCAACATCAAATGTGATTTGTTTTCTCTTAGATGCACAAAGGAAAGAGTTAGTTCTTGTATGTAAGTTAACTATTGTTTGCAATGCACTGAAACAGTTCTTGCATTCCAATGCAACAGCATATGTGATTTGTTTTCTCTTCAATGCACAAAGGAAAAAGAGTTCGTTCTTGTATGCAACGCAGTGAAAAAAGCACCTGTTGTGTTATCTCTTTACTGCAAAACGGATTAAGTTACTGCAATGAAATGCACGTTATGTGTTATTGCTGCACTGCACAATGGTTTAAGTTACACAATGGTTTAAGTTACCACAATTCAATGTATATGTTATGTGTTATCTCTTCAATGCATAACGGATGAATTAGTTCATTCATCGCAACACAACGTCTTTTGTGTTATCTCTTGAATGCAGGAGGAATACATTAGTTCTTGTGTAAAACGTAAGGAAACAGTGCACAAGTTGCAATTCAGCAACATATTTTATATACATTTCTTCTATTCACAGCTTAATAAATTAACTATTGTTTGCCTTCAAAGGCACTGAAACAGTTCTTGATGCATTGCAATGCAACAGCATATGTGATATGTTTTCTCTTCAAGGCACAAAAGGAAAAGTTAGTTCTTGTATGCAAGGCTGCGCAACATGGACCTGTTTTGTTATCTATTCACTGCGAAACGGAATAACTTTCTGCAATGCAATGCATTAGTTAATTCATCGCAACACCACACGTTGTGTTATCTTTTCAATGCAATAGGAATAAATTAGTGTTTGTACACAATGCAANTTTTTTTTTTTTTTTTTTTACATCCCCTTATTGTATAGTTATATCTTATATTTTATATTGATCTTGTATAGTTATATCTTATATTTTATATTGTATACTATTAGTGTTATCTGTATGCACCGGGGGTCTGAGAGTAACGCAATTTCGATTCTCTGTATGTATGTACTATACATGTGGAAGAATTGACAATAAAGCAGACTTTGACTTTGACTTTGACTAAATTAGTGTTTGTACACAATGCAAGGAACAGTGCATAACTTTCTTCTATTCTCAGCGTGATAAGTTAACTATTGTATGCAATGCACTGAAACAGTTCTTGATGCCTTGCAATGCAAATCAATGTGATTTGATTTTTCTTCGATGCACATAGGAAAGAGTTAGTTCTTGCATGCAGTGCAGTGCGACAAGCACCTGTTGTGAATTAGTTTATTCATCGCAGCACAACGTCTTTTGTGTTATCTCTTCACTGCAAAACGGATTAAGTTACTGCAATGAATTGCACGTTATGTGTTATCGCTGCACGGCACAACAGTTTAACTAACTACTATTCAATGTATGTGTTATGTGTTATCTCTTCAATTGCATAACGGATGAATTAGTTCATTCATCGCAGGACAACGTCTTTTGTGTTATCTCTTCAATGCAGGAGGAATATATTAGTTCTTGTGTAAAATGTAAGGAAACAATGCACAAGTTGCAATTCAGCAACACATATTTTATATACATTTCTTCTATTCACAGGGTAATAAATTAACTATTGTATGTAAAGGCACTGAAACAGTTCTTGATTCGTTGCAATGCACAGCATATGTGATTTGTTTTCTCTTCAAGGCACAAAAAGAAAAGTTAGTTCTTGTATGCAACGCAGCGCAACAAGCACCTGTTTTGTTTTTATTCTATGCAAAACTAATGCAACGCACATGTTTTGTGTTAATCTCAATTCATAATGGATGCGTTAGTTCATTCAACGCAACACCACTTACGAGTGTTATGTGTTATCTCTTCAAAGCAATAGGAATAAGTTCGTTTTTGTATTCATTGCAAGGAAACAGTGCATAGCTTACATGTTATTTCTTGAAGACATTAAAATGCAACAGCACGTATATATTATATTAATTTCTTCTATGCACAACATAAGTTAACTATTGTGTGCAGTGCAGTGAAACAGTTATCTCTTGCATTCACTGCAATGCAACAGCATATTTGATTTGTTTTCTCTTCAATGCACATAGGAAAGAGTTAGTTCTTGCATGCAGTGCAGTGCGACAAGCACCTGTTGTGTTATCTCCACTGCAAAACGGATTAAGTTACTGCAATGAATTGCACGTTATGTGTTATCGCTGCACTGCACAACGGTTTAACTTACTACTATTCAATGTATGTGTTATCTCTTCAATTGCATAACGGATGAATTAGTTCATTCATCGCAGGACAACGTCTTTTGTGTTATCTCTTCAATGCAGGAGGAATATATTAGTTCTTCTGTAAAATGTAAGGAAACAATGCACAAGTTGCAATTCAGCAACACATATTTCATATACATTTCTTCTATTCACAGGGTAATAAATTAACTATTGTATGTAAAGGCACTGAAACAGTTCTTGATTCGTTGCAATGCACAGCATATGTGATTTGTTTTCTCTTCAAGGCACAAAAAGAAAAGTTAGTTCTTGTATGCAACGCAGCGCAACAAGCACCTGTTTTGTTTTTATTCTATGCACAACATAAGTTAACTCTTGTTTGCAATGCACTGAAACAGTTCTTGCATTGCAATGCAACAGCATACATGATTTGTTTTCTCTTCAATGCACAAAGGAAAAAGAGTTCGTTCTTGTATGCAACGCAGTGAAAAAAGCACCTGTCGTGTTATCTCTGCACTGCAAAACGGATTAAGTTACTGCATATGTTATGTGTTAATCTCAGTGCATAACGGGTGCGTTAGTTCATTCATCGCAACACCACTCCTTATGTGTTATTTCTATTCCCAGCGTAATAAGTTAACTATTGTATGCAATGCACTGAAACAGTTCTTGCATTCCAATGCAACATCAAATGTGATTTGTTTTCTCTTAGATGCACAAAGGAAAGAGTTAGTTCTTGTATGTAAGTTAACTATTGTTTGCAATGCACTGAAACAGTTCTTGCATTCCAATGCAACAGCATATGTGATTTGTTTTCTCTTCAATGCACAAAGGAAAAAGAGTTCGTTCTTGTATGCAACGCAGTGAAAAAAGCACCTGTCGTGTTATCTCTTTGCTGCAAAACGGATTAAGTTACTGCATATGTTATGTGTTAATCACAATGCATAACGGGTGCGTTAGTTAAATCATCGCAACACCACACGTTGTGTTATCTTTTCAATGCAATAGGAATAAATTAGTGTTTGTACACAATGCAAGGAACAGTGCATAACTTTCTTCTATTCTCAGCGTGATAAGTTAACTATTGTATGCAATGCACTGAAACAGTTCTTGATGCCTTGCAATGCAACACCACATGTGTTTCATCAATGTATTCTATTCACTGCGTCATACGCTAACTATTGTATGCAATGCACTGAAACAGATCTTGATGCCTTACAATGCAACATCACATGTGATTTGATTTTTCTTCTATGTACAAAGGAAAGAGTTAGTTCTTATGCAACGCAGCGCAACAAGCACCTGTTTTGTTTTTATTATATGCACAACATGTGTAAACTCTTGTTTGTAAAGCACTGAAACAGTTCTTGCATTGCAATGCAACAGCATATACGTGTTCGTTCTTCTATGCAAAGCAGTACAACAAGCACCTGTCGTGTTATCTCTTCACTGCAAAACTAATGCAACGCACATGTTTTGTGTTAATCTCAATGCATAATGGATGCGTTAGTTCATTCAACGCAACACCACTTACGAGTGTTATGTGTTATCTCTTCAAAGCAATAGGAATAAGTTCGTTTTTGTATTCATTGCAAGGAAACAGTGCATAACTTACATGTTATTTCCTGAAGACATTAAAATGCAACAGCACGTATATATTATATTAATTTCTTCTATGCACATCATGAGTTAACTATTGTGTGCAGTGCAGTGAAACAGTTATCTCTTGCATTCACTGCAATGCAACAGCATATTTGATTTGTTTTCTCTTCAATGCACATAGGAAAGAGTTAGTTCTTGCATGCAGTGCAGTGCGACAAGCACCTGTTGTGTTATCTCCACTGCAAAACGGATTAAGTTACTGCAATGAATTGCACGTCATGTGTTATCGCTGCACTACTGCACAACGGTTTAATTTACTACTATTCAATGTATGTGTTATCTCTTCAATTGCATAACGGATGAATTAGTTCATTCATCGCAGGACAACGTCTTTTGTGTTATCTCTTCAATGCAGGAGGAATATATTAGTTCTTGTGTAAAATGTAAGGAAACAATGCACAAGTTGCAATTCAGCAACACATATTTTATATACATTTCTTCTATTCACAGGGTAATAAATTAACTATTGTATGTAAAGGCACTAAAACAGTTCTTGATTCGTTGCAATGCACAGCATATGTGATTTGTTTTCTCTTCAAGGCACAAAGGAAAGAGTTAGTTCTTGTATGCAACGCAGCGCAACAAGCACCTGTTTTGTTTTAATTCTATGCATAACATGTGTTAACTATTGTTTGCAATGGACTGAAACAGTTTTTGCATTGCAATGCAACAGCATATGTGATTCGTTTTCCCCTCAATGCACAAAGGAAAGAGTTAGTTATTGTATGCAATGCAGTGCAACAAGCACTTGTCGTGTTATCGCTTCACTGCAAAACGGATTAAGTTGCTGCAATGGAATGCACGTTATTTGTTATCTTTGCACTGCAAAACGGTTTGTTACTGCAATGCACATGTTATGTTGTTAAATGTCAGTGCATAGCGGATGTTATGGTTCATTCATCACAACACCACATATGTAATGTGTTATCTCTTCAATGCATAAGGAATAAGTTAGTTGTTGTATACAATAAAGGAAACAGTGCATAACTTTCATGTTAGTTCTCGTGTTTATTGCAATTCAACAGCAAATTATTCTACAATAATTTAGTTCTTGTATACAATGCAATGAAACAACACATACCTTATATGTGTTCTCTTATGCAATACAATGCTAAATCACATATATGTTACGTCTTTAAAGCACAAATGAATAAGTTAGAACTTATGCAATACCGCTATGTTATCTCTTCATTGCACAGACGAAATGAGTTTGTTATTATATTATAGCATGTATTTTTTTTTTCTATTCAGTGGACTGCAATGAAATTAGAAAATATGTTGTGTGTGCTCTTTAATGCAAAAACTAAATTCTTATAAGCTTTGCAATGCAACGGCACATATAGTTCTTTAATACAAAAAAGAACAAGTATAATAAATACATGTATTTCAGCCATACAGAACTCTATATTAGACCTACTTAATTTTTTTTCTGACCTAGCATCCTCGATCATGAACTTTCTGTGATCAAGAACTTTTTAAACATACTCATGATAAATGTCAGCCAAAGAGTATTGCATATTTGACATAAAGGACATATTTCTGGCCAAAGAGTACTCAATCTTGAACTTTCTACTCTGAACTTTTGAATGTTTCATACAATACTATTGACTCCTTCTGATGTTAATTCACCCACACAGTAGTCCATATTAGACCTACTGAACATATTTCTGGCCAAACAGCACTCGATCTTGAAATTGTATGTATAAAAGCATCAAGCCTTTTGATGATACGTTAGTCATAGAGCATTGCATGTTTGACATATTTATGAAATATGTCTTGAAATAGACATATTTCTGGCAAATTATTCCTCAGACTTGACGTACTGAACACATTTCTGACCTCGATCATGAACATTCTAAACAGACTCATTGCCTCTGTGTGATGTTACTTCGGCCAAACATGGGCCCGTATTTTACCAACTGAACATATTTGCATATTCATGGACTTATGATATACGTCAGCCATAGAGTATTGCATAGTTGACATAATGGACATATTTCTGACCTAAGAGTCCTTAATCATTACTTTCTTTACAAACACATTGACTCCTAATGTTACATCAGACAGACAGTAGTCCATATTTGACAAGAACATATTTCTGGCCCAAGAGTACTCAATCTTGAACTTTCTATACAAACTCACGGACTCCTGATTTTATTTCAGCCATACAGAAATCGATATTAGACTTGCTTAAAAAAAAAAATGTCCCCAGAGTGCTCGATCATGAGTTTTGTATACTCCTTGCTCTTTGCCTCACTCTGATGTTACTTCAGCAATACATGAGTCTGACCTACTGAAAATATACAGATTTTATTTCAGCCATACAGAAGTCTATATTAGACATACTTAAAACTAATTTTTCCCAAGAGTCCTCAATCATGAACATTCTATACACACTCATTGCCTCACTCTGATGTTACTTCAGCCAAACTTGAGCCCATGTTTGACCTAGTGAACATATTTCTGGCAAATTAGTCCTTGATCATGAACTGTTTGTACAAACTCATTGATACTTACGTCAGCCATTGAAAATTGGATATTTGAACTAATGGATATATGTTTATTCAATCTTGAACTTTTTTACATTACTATTGACTCCTCCTGATGTTGCTTTACCCATACAGAAGTTAACATTAGACCTACTGAACATATTTGTGGGCAAAGAGAATTGGATATTGAACTTTTTATATATACTCATTGACGCCTTCTGATATTTAATCTGCTATACAGAAGTCCATGTTTGACCTATTGAACATATTTCTGGCAAATTAGTCCTCGATCATGAACTTTTTGTACAAACTCATTGACTCTTTTTGATGATAGGTCAGCTATAGAGTATTACATATTTGACCTAAGGGACATAGATATGGCCAAAGAGTGTTCGACATTGAACTTTTTATATTTACTTACTGAAGCCTTTTGATATCACATTAACCATACTGTGGTCCATATTTGACCAAATAAACATATTTCTGTCCCAGGAGTATTCAAACTTGAAATTTCAATACATATTCATTGATTCACTCTAATGTTACTTCAGCCATATATGAACCCATTTTGACCTACTGAACAAATTTCTGGCAAATAAGTCCTCAACGATGAAATTTCTATACAGACTCATTGGCTCCTTCTGTTGTTACGTCAGACAGACAGAAGTCAATATTTGACCTACTGAACATATTTCTGGCAAATTAGACCTCAATCTTGAACTTTCTAAACTGACTCATTGACTCCTGGATTTATTTCAGCCATACATAAGTCCATATTAGACCTACTAAACATATTTCTGGCCCAAGAGTACTCGATCTTGAACTTTCTATAGAAACTCATGGACTCCTGATTTTATTTCAGCCATACAGAAATCGATATTAGACCTGCTTGAAAAAAAAAATAAAAAATGTCCCCAGAGTCCTCGATCATGAATTTTGTATACATACTCACCCTGATGTTACTTCTGACCTACAGAACACATATCTTGCAAATTAGTCCTCGATCATGAACTTTCTATACATACTTATTGACTCCATCTGATGTTAGATAAGCCAGACAGAAGTCCATATTTGACCAACTGAACCAAAAGATTATTCAACACTGAAGTTTTTTTATATACTCAATGACGCCTTCTGATGTCACTTCAGCCACATAGAAGTCTATATTTGACCTACTGAACATATTTCTGGCAAATTAGTCCTCGATCATACTTATTGACTCCATCTGATATTAGACAAGCCTGATAGTAGTCCATATTTGACCGACTGAACATATATGTGGCCAAAGAGTATTCGACATTGAAGTTTTTATACAAACTCATTGATACTTTCTGATGATACGTCAGCCATTGAGAATTGGATATTTGAACTAATGGATATATGTTTATTCAATCTTGAACGTTTTTACATTACTATTGACTCCTACTGATGTTGCTTTACCCATACAGAAGTCAACATTAGACCTACTGGACATATTTCTGGGCAAAGAGAATTGGATATTGAACTTTTTATAAATACTTATTGACGGCTTCTGATATTAAATCTGCTATACAGAAGTCCATGTTTGACCTATTGAACATATTTCTTTGCAAATTAGTCCTCGATCATGAACTCTTTGTACAAACTCATTGACTCTTTTTGATGATAGGTCATCTATAGAGTATTACATATTTGACCTATTGAACATATTTCTGGCCAAAGAGTACTCGATCTTGAACTTTTTAAATTTACTTACTGATGCCTTCTGTTATCACATTAGTTATACTGTGTTCCATATTTGACCAAATGAACATATTTCTGTCCCAGGAGTATTCAATCTTGAACTTTCAATACATATTGATTGATTCACTCTGATGTTACTTCAGCCATATGTGACCCATTTTGACCTACTGAACATATTTCTGGCAAATTAGTCCTCGATCATGAACTTCCTATACATACTTATTGACTCCATCTGATGTTAGACAAGCCAGACAGAAGTCAATATTTGACCTACTGAACATATTTCTGGCAAATTAGACCTCAATCTTGAACTTTCTAAACTGACTCATTGACTCCTTCTGAATTTATTTCAGCCATACATGAGTCCATATTAGACCTACTTAAAATTAGTTTTGTCCCAAGAGATCATGTATTTTATATACATACTCTTTGCCTCACTGTGATGTTACTTCAACTATACATGAGCCTATGTCTGACCTACAGAACATGTCTCTGGTAAATTTGTCGTTGCTCATGAACTTTCTATACATACTCATTAACTCCTTCTGATTTTGTTTCAGCCATACAGAAATCGATATTAGACCTGCTTAAAAAAATAATTTAAAAAAAATGTCCCCAGAGTCCTCGATCATGAATTTTGCATACATACTCACTCTGATGTTACTTCACCCATACATGAGCCTATGTTTGACCTACAGAACACATATCTTGCAAATTAGTCCTTGAGAATAAACTTTTTAAACATACTCACTGACTCCTTCTGATGTTATGTCCGCCATAGAGTATTGCATATTTGACCTAAAGGACATATTTCTGCCAAAGAGTACTCAATCTTGAACTTTCTATAGAAACTCACGGACTCCTGATTTTATTTCAGCCATACAGAAATCGATATTAGACCTACTGAACATATTTCTGGCAAATTAGTCCTCGATCATGAACTTCTTATATACCTATTGACTCCATCTGATGTTAGATAAGACAGACATATTTGACCAACTGAACATACTTCTGGCCAAAAGATTATTCAACACTGAAGTTTTTTTATATACTCAATGACGCCTTCTGATGTCACTTCAGCCATATAGAAGTCTATATTTGACCTGCTGAACATATTTCTGGCAAATTAGTCCTCGATCATGAACTTCCTATACATAGTTATTGACTCCATCTGATGTTAGATAAGCCAGATAGTAGTCCATAATTGACCAACTGAACATATATAGGGCCAAAGAGTATTCGACATTGAACTTTTTATATTTACTTACTGACACCTTTTGATATCACATTAGCCATACTGTGGTCAATATTTGACCGAATGCCCATATTTCGGTCCCAGGAGTACTCAATCTTGAACTTTCTACTTTGTACTTTTTAATGTTTCATACATTACTATTGACTCCTTCTGATGGTAATTCAACCACACAGAAGTCCATATTAGACCTACTAAACATATTTCTGGCTCAAGAGTACTCAATCTTGAACTTTCTATAGAAACTCATGGACTCCTGATTTTATTTCAGCCATACAGAAGTCCATATTAGACCTACTTAAAAAAAAATTTGTCCCAAGAGTCCTCGATTATGAGTTTTCTATACATACTCACTCTGATGTTACTTCACCCCTACATGAGCCTATGTTTGACCTACAGAGCACATATCTTGCAAATTAGTCCTCGATCATGAACTTTCTATACATACTTATTGACTCCATCTGATGTTAGCTAAACCAGATACTAGATTATTCAACACTGAAGTTTTTTTATATACTCAATGACGCCTTCTGATGTCACTTCAGCCATATAGAAGTCTATATTTGACCTAGTGAACATATTTCTGGCTCAAGAGTACTCAATCTTGAACTTTCTATACAAACTCACGGACTCCTGATTTTATTTTATAAGAAATTATTAATATATGTAGATGGTCTAATATGGACTTCAGTGTGGCTGAAATAAATTCAGAAGGAGTCAATGAGTCAGTTTAGAAAGTTCATCGTTGAGGACTTATTTGCCAGAAATTTGTTCAGTAGGTCAAAATGGGTCATATATGGCTGAAGTTACATCAGAGTGAATCAATGAATATGTATTGAAAGTTCAAGATTGAAAATTCCTGGGCCAGAAATATGTTCAGTAGGTCTAATGTTGACCTCTGTATGGGTAAAGCAACATCAGTAGTAGTCAATAGTAATGTAAAAACGTTCAAGATTGAATAAACATATATCCATTAGTTCAAATATCCAATTCTCAATGGCTGACGTATCATCAGAAAGTATCAATGAGTTTGTATAAACAGTTCATGATCAAGGACTAATTTGCCAGAAATATGTTCAGTAGGTCAAACATGGGCTCATGTATGGCTGAAGTAACATCAGAGTGAGGCAATTAGTGTGTATAGAAAGTTCTTGATTGAGGACTCTTTGCACAAATTAGTTTTAAGTATGTCTAATATAGACTTCTGTATGGCTGAAATAAAATCAGAAGGAGTCAATGAGCATGAATAGAATGTTCAAGATTGAGGACTAATTTGACAGAAATATTTTCAGTAGGTCAGACTCATGTATGGCTGAAGTAACATCAAAGAGGCAAAGAGTAAGGAGTATACAAAACTCATGATCGAGGACTCTGGGGACAATTTTTTTTTTTTTTTTTTTTAAGCAAGTCTAATATCGATTTCTGTATGGCTGAAATAAAATCAGGAGTCCGTGAGTTTGTATAGAAAGTTCAAGATTAAGTACTCTTGGGCCAGAAACATGTTCAGTAGGTCAAATATAGACCTCTAGATGGCTGATGTGACATCAGAAGGCATCAATGAGTATGTATAAAAACTTCAATGTCGAATACTCTTTGGCCACATATATCTTCAGTCTGTCAAATATGGACTGGCTTGTCTAACATCAGATGGAGTCAATTAGTTCATGATCGAGGACTAATTTGCCAGAAATATGTTCAGTAGATCTAATATGGACTTCTGTGGGTGAATTAACATCAGAAGGAGTCAATAGTAATGTATGAAATGTTCAAAAGTTCAAAGTAGATGAATGAGTAGTAGTAATGAGTCAGAATCAGAATCAGAATCAGAAAGAGCTTTATTGCCAGGTATGTTGT
>RJVU01044706.1:10373039-10403881 GCA_003731715.1 Anabarilius grahami | reverse complement strand
TAGGCCGAAAATGAGCTTCCCCTCTCTGACAGACCAGTAGCCGCCACTAGTGATCATCAAATCCTTTTAACAGTTTATTTTAAACACTTTGTGTTTAAGTCTTCCACTTTTTTCACAAAACCTTTGCTCTCTATAAACCCAGTCAGTTTGGGTAAAGCTTTATTTGAAGTTTCTTTGAAGTATTAGCATTATAAACACTGAATTAATACCAACATATGAAATTAAATAAAGGACATGCATCAGGAAAATTGGGAATGTTGGACAATAAATATAAAGCTTGACATTTTGTCTTCTATAGTGAGTCCAGGGCCTGTAGACTATTCCAACTGCACCACTAATTCGTTAATGTAAATGTTGAACAGCTGTGGACTTCTCTGAAGAATTCTGTATGTTTATTGCCAATTCTTATTGCACAATTGTTGTTCGAATACACTGATTTTAAATTGTAATCAAACTTTTCCCCAATATTACTTTGTAAAAGTTTGTAATATAATCCATCGTGCCAAATTGAATCAAATGCTTTTTTGAAAAGCGACAAAGCATGCAAATATTTTTCCATTTTTTGATCCGTTTTACGTGTTTATTGATTAGGGCCTGTAGGGTGTAAATGTGGTCAGTAGTTCTGTGATTTGAAAGGAAGCCAATCTGACTCGGGCTCAGTAAGTTTACAATTGTATCATTTTAAATACTACTAAATAACTTCCCCAGATTACTGCTCACAAAAATGCCACTGAAATTATTAGGGTCCAGTTTATTTACACTCTTATCAATTGGGGTAATAAGTCATTGGCTCCAGATTTCACTATAACTCTGATCACTGAGTGTCCAGATGAAAACTAAAGCCTGAACAAGTACAAAGTTGAATAATTTGAGCACAGCTATCTGCAGCTCAAGCGTGCTGTTTCAGCATTTCACCAATGCTGTCTGGACCGCAAGATTTTTTTTTTTTTTACATTTTTGGCTTTTGAGTTTTTTGTGTGTAATTGTGTACTTAGGAAGTCAAGGGGATTTTGATTATTTTTAATTTTGCCTTCTTAAACTTGTAGACGTTTAATCTGATTATAATTGTCATTGAGTTGATTTGGTGGGATTTCTTTAGGTCTATACATTTTTAAAATGCTTTGAGGATTTTAACACATGAGGGGTATCCTGAAGTCTCAGATGTTCTGGGGGGCCTGGTTTGTTGTGCTGCATCATTTTGCAGTGACTTTTTGATGTGGAAAATTTTGGTGGGTCCAAAAACTTTCCATTTGAGTCCACAGAGGAAAACATCTGGATCAGGTTCTGGAGGGTGGGCAGGTGAGGTCTGTGTTTCTGCAGGTGTCTGTGTTCTATCCATCCATCCATATTTCAGTCTTTCCATTCATCCATCCATCCTCAGAAATCTTCTCATGCCTCTCAGAAATCCATATACTTTGCAATCTGTTTTTATAATATTTTATGATAATTCTCTATACTGTCACAATTTGTTATGTGCTGTATCATGCCCAGCAATCCGCTGTGTGTAGTATGTGTGCTGTGGTTATTGTAAAAAAGTTCACGCAAGTTTAATGTTACTGCAGCAGGACCGAGATGGTCCTCACTGCAGAACACGAGATCCAGGGGGCGAGGTTGGATCCAGATTCAACTTCTCCCATTTTACATATCCCTAAACCTACCCGTCTCCACCCCTGGATCTTGTGTTCTTTGGTGAAGGGCTACTGGCAGGACCTGCCAGAGAAATGCAATTCCATTCCCACAAAAATGGCAATTACCCGTGACTTGACGTGATATGAATTCCACAGCTCCCCCAGAAGAGGGTGCAAACATACAATGTTTTTTTTATCCCTATTGGTTATACTGTTGCTTTTTAGTACATTGCCTGACTATAATTATACCAGCAATGCTGCCCTTGTGTTTGATCATATGCATTTGTACTGACACTACTGCAACATATGAACATCATGTTTCCCTCATACTGGTAATTTATTAGGAGAAATAGAGTGTAGAATCTTTTTTGGTGGAAACATGTCAGACAAAGCTCATGTGGCCTGAAGTTAATGTGTATTTCTCTTAGGAATCTTTCATAGTTGTCTAAAGTATTTGACTAAATGTAATTAGTAACTGTACTTAAGTATCTATTTGGCTACTTTGTAGTTGTACTGAGTATCAAAGATATAAGCATTTTTTACTCTTCATTTGACTACATTTTTGAACAAGTAAATGTACTTTTGTACTTTTTATGTACTCTAATACATTTGTGATGAGTAATAAAATTACACATTACATTTTGGATGGCACCTTACTTTTTCTGCAGAAGTTTGTTTCTGCTATAAAGAAGCGATATCGCCATCCAAGGGCATTAAATGTACTATATCTTGTGCGTTTTGCTTTTACTCACCCAAACTTATCAGCAAGGCTACTTTACGTGAATGCGAGTGCATTAGCAGGTTAGTTGCTGAATTGCAGGTGTTTGATTTAGGAGATGAGGTTATGATTGCAGCTGGTGATGAGGCTGAAAACAGCACATGCAGTGCAAGTAGACTTTGACTATTTAATTTTACTTAAAGGTACAATATGTAATATTTTTGCAGTAAAATATCCAAAAACCACTAGGCCAGTGTTATATATTTTGTTCACTTGAGTACTTACAATATCCCATATGTTTTCAACTATTTGTAAATCGTGAGAAAATTGCAATTTTAACCAAGGCTCCGGGACGTGTGAGGAGTCGCCTGTCAATTGCGTCATACCCGCGTTAACCCTCGGTTTCCGGTTTTATTTTGTAGAAACCATGGAAACACCATAGACAGTAAAAGAAATGGACACAGCGACCCCGTTGGAACTCAATTGAGACAAGTGAAGCCCGTTTTTAGCGATTTTTAGCACTTCCGTTTCTGACTCGCAGACTCAAACTAAGCTTGATGACGTCAGCAACCTGTCCGACAGATGTAAATCTTCTAGTAGCTGTGCATGCAAACTGCCATCGTTAATCTTGCAGAGACGGCGAGCTTGAGCGGGGAGTACCGAATTATTTCCAATTCCCCAAAAACGTTGTTGAAATATTTTGTCCCGTTGCTTTTATGGACTCTATATCTATGGGCTTCTCTCTTGACGTCTCCCCGATTGCCTGCGAGCTTCTCCTCCTGTCTGTACGGTAATTTCTCAACTGTGCGACAGAGAGTCGAGTGGTTATGACGCAATCGTTAGCCTATTTTTACAAAAACTGTTTCTACGGGGCCATAATGTAACATAGAAGGTAATGGAGCCCTTTATACTTTGTCGTGTATCTTTAGAAATAAATAATGGACAAATGGAGTCTTTAAACGCCTCAGATGTAAAGTTATTCGCTGTCAAAGTGACGCCAAAATGAATGGGAGTCAATGGGATGCTAACGCAAGTGAAGTTCTGCTACAAGATGGCGGCACGCGGCCGACTTCAACTTCCGGTCGACTTCCTTCCCGCTTGGGAAACACCAAAGACGCTTTAAATCAATTTTCTTGATTTTTTGTGAGTACCATGCTTTACCATGCCTCAGAGAAAAACACTATTTTGTGAAGTAGCTAACATAGCATAATCAGATGCAGCTTTATTTTTATTAAGAGTAATGCATAATTTTCTCCATCATACAATAAGTTTTAAAATTAATTTCATGCCATTTATCATGTGATCTATCTTACTGCAGTGTGCAACAGTGTCTCACAGCAGCCGCCGAGCGAACGCACAGAGTAACGTTATAACATCATTTTCAACACACTCAAATGTATCTAATAATAAACAGAGCTGCGTTACCTCATACTCATTACCGGGAAAGCGGAAGCGGCGCCGGCGACTGTGGCATAATAAAAGTTCCGCTGCTCGTGTTGCGCAATCGCTCCAGCGCCTCGTTCAGCTCCCACAACACTCGGTCCTGCTCTGCTTCATACTACAGTAACGTTAATAATCACATCCATGAATGTTTTCGTGAATTTTACAACGGCTACGAACGAGGCTCAACCAATCAGAATAAAGGGCCGGAACTATCCGTTTTATAATTAAAAATTAAGGGGATACACTACAGGCAAAAACAGTGTTTTTTCAGGCACCTGTCAATTTTAAGATTTTGTGCTTTTTGGCTTTTTTTTTTCAGACTGGTGGAAAGAAAATATCCAAAATACACTTTTAAGTGTTTATTTTATAGCACTTTATCTATTTGCAGTAAATATCTTTAAAGGCTGTTTTCTCAAAATGAGTTTTTTCTCCCGCTCTGAGTCAGAAATCTCCACTTCAGCAGAACTTACATGCACCAAACTTTACAGTTTTATTCCTATCTATATTCTAAATGTTTTTACAAAAGGATTTGTTGATATATAATTTGCCTGATTTTATACAACATTTTTTTCCTAAAAAAATGGTGAAAATTATTTTTTTTCTGGCTGTTGATAGTATTTTCTTTATTATGGAGTGATAAAAAGAGATAGCCAAATTTCCCTCTGTAAAAACCTTTGAATTTAATATGTCCAAAAACTTAAACGAGAATTTTGAACCTGACGTCATCCAATATTCAGATTTTTGTTCTTGAAAATTATGCTAATTTGCGCATATTTAATGAGATAATGCCTCATTTGCATATTTAAACAAGATTTTTGAAAAATTGTAACAAAAAATGTTTGCAATTTTTAATGCAATCAATCACCTGGGGTAGTATGGTGATATCTATTCGTTAATTTTTTTACCCTATTCACCTGGGGTGTCTCGCCTTACATGTACTTACTGTGTGGTTAGGATTAAGGTTTTATTTAAGGTTAGTTGCATGTAATTATGAATTTACTGTTATTACTACAGTAAGTACATGTAATAAGGACACTAAAATAAAGCGGTAACACTTTATTTTACATTGTCATTGTTGCATATGTTACATGTAGTTACTATAGTAATAATAACTATAAATTATGCATAATTGCATGCAACTAACCCTAAACCAAACCAACCCCTAATTGTAACCCTATAACAAGTACATGTTGTTACTTAATATTACTCAGTACTTAAATGTATAATTACAGTGTAACAAGGACACCTTAAAATGAAGTGTAACCAATAAAGCGTTACCATTTTTTTCAAAGACAAAGGAAAGATCACACTGAACAGCACCACACTTGTTTATATAATATTTATTAAAGCACCATAGCACATTATAGCAAAATCAATTAGTTTAGCATTAAAAAAAATTCAGTTGGCACATGAATCCGATGAATAATTTGCAACCTCGGATTGCTTTTCGTAACTGTAAGGCTACTACAACGCCCCTCCAATGGCAGAGGAGGCATTCACACAACAGAACATGGCAGTGTAGAAGACTTTTTTATATTGCTTTGCGCTACATTAAATTCTGATCCTCTCAGATCACAACTGGAGTGTTACTCTTGTCAAACCCACATGTGCAATGTGAATTTTTTTGCACTTCTTGCTGATCTTAATTGAGCAGCTCCAAGTAAGTAATTGGCACTTTGCCTTTCTGATTGCCCCTTTGCCCCATCAGCCAATCAGAGTCCATGCCTGGCACACTGCTCACGGTGATTACCTGACAGAAAAAATGTGCACACGTATACAAATTAAAAATTCGAATGATTCATGTTATGCCAGTCTGAATAAGATGATGAAGGCGCACCTCATCAGCGAGCAGAGAAAGCTCACTGCTGCTGGCAGCGTCGTAGTCGTACAGCACACGGGCCTTGCGGGTGCCCGAGGTGCTGCGGAGCTCGTTGAGCGCGGGTGAGGCCTGGTTGGGTGGCAGAGTGGGAAGTGAGGCGGCCGGCGGTGCCGAGGGAACTGAGACACTGGCAGAGGAGCTGCCACCCGGCTGATTGTTATTAGTGAACGTGGATGGAAAGCTGGAGGAGATAAGGGAAGAGTTACTACTGGTGGTTTAAATATAGAAATAACCATGTACATATGCTTACATCACAATTTGACTGAGGGTGAAAACAGAGGAACTGGTGTATATATATATTACAAACAAATGTATCATAGATATAAATGTGAGCCAACCTTCCCAGTTGTTTCTGCAGATTGACCATGTACTGGTAACATTGGGCATAATATGCAGCTTGAGCGTCCACAAAATCATTCAGACAGCGTAAGTGATGAGCCTGATCATAAAAAGGAGAGAACAGCCGTCAGTACACATCACATACATAAAATAGACATATACATCAGTGTTTCCCACAGAATCTATCATTTGACCTTGTTCGATCCGTTCTGACAAATTAATTGATTTTTAATACTGACTAAAACAATGAGCTTTTGACTGATTCATTAAAAAAAACAGGCTCATAAGAGTCTTTTATTAAAACTAATACAAATTGATACAAAGGATCTTTTGAAGGATTCATTAAAAGAACAGGCTCATATTAGTCATTCATTAAGACTGTTTGAAAGAATGAAAAAGCCATGATTAAGAGTCTTTTGACTAATTCATTAAATAACTGATTCATTAAAAAAAATGGCTCATACAAGTCAGTGATTTGCAAACTTATTTAAACTAGTCATGCTGTATGCTTGTTTCTGTGCAATGAAGACATCACAATTAAAAGGGTGTAGTTTTATGTTGTTTTGCAGGATCTATCACATTCAATTCAAACTCCTATAAGATCATTACAAATCACACTAAATTTGGGTACGACTAGACTGTACGACGATGACATCTCTTGAATCGGTGGCTACGACGCAATTAAGTATAGAAGAATAAAACATCATCAGCATGCGCTAGTGGTAAACAAATAAAGCAAGATGAATCGCACTTTGGCAACTGTGGCAAAATGGAGGCAATTTGGCAAATGGAGCTTGAGGTAAGTAGTTTTAAATTTTTACCGCCATGTCTCGTTGATAAATACGCCATTTCATGATACATTTTTATTGGCTAATCTTGTCTAATAAAACATGTAATATATTAAAGCGTCTCTGGTGTTTCTATGGTTTCTACAAAATAAAAACAGAAACCGAGGGGACCGCGGGTATGACGCCATTGACAGGCGACTCCGGGCCACGTCCCTTATCCTTGGTTAAAATCACAATTTTCTCACGATTTACAAATAGTTGGAAACATTTGAGATATTTTAAGTACTCAACTGAACAAAATATATAACACTGGCCTAGTGGTTTTTGGATATTTTACTGCAAAATGTTTACATATTGTGCCTTTGAGGCCAATTCACACCGCACAGACAAACGCCAACAAATACGTTTGTTGGGTTTTGTTGGATCATTGTGTTACCCCTGTCGGTGTCTGTCGGCGTTTGTTTATACCTGAGTAACAATCAATCAGCTTTTGTTGCTGTCTGTTGGGGCAGTGTGAACATGACAGTTATTTTTCATAAAATTCTAAATCCAACAGCCAACTTGTTTGTTGGTGTTTGTCTGTGGGATGTGAATTGGCCTTTAAAAGACAGGGGTGCTCAATCCTGCTTCTGGAGATCTACCTTCCTCTACCAAAGTTCAGCTGCAACCCTGATTAAACACAACTGAACCAGCCCTGTGTCCGAAATCGCCCCCAATACCCTTAAATAGGGCACTATTTGAGGGAACAGACATTTTTAGTGGTGTCCGAATCCTTGGCGGACATTAACGAGTGCATTCATTCAATCCCACAATGCACCGCAATAACGAGTGTACAACTGATGTACGTTCAATGGCTAGAGAATACTCATAATGCACTGTGAAAGTCGCACGCCGAATGAATTTCCGCATCTTGCCAGAAGATGGCGCCTGCAGCTGAATCATCCATCCATTCATTCATTTTACAAACGTCTTGTCCACGGCATACAGCGTAGATAAAACAGGTATAAATTCATTTTTAATTGATTATTAAATTGTTTATCTAAGGTTTATACATAATTTCCATGACAGAATTCAAGATGAATCCTTTCATCTTACTACTGGAACTGCCAGTTTGCCAAGTTTCAAGTGATTAATAAACAGCAAGCACAAACTATGCAAAAGTGGCAGCTCTTTTGGTGCACTCAGTGTTCAAATTCATTCATTTGTTTTTAGCCAATCACTCCTTCAAGTGAACTGTATTAGTGAACTAATGTCGGGAATAGTGAATGAGGGTATAGAAGGCGATTTCAGATTCAGCCCAGATCTTCAGGAGCATTTGATAATTATAGACAGGTGTTGAACCAGGGTTGGATCTGAACTCTGCAGGTAGGTAGATCTCCAGGAACAGGATTGGGCACCTTAGCTTAAAGAGAAATGCTGTCATCATTTACTCACCCTCATGTCGTTCCAAGCATCTTAGACATTTTTTCTGAGTAACACAAAAGAAGATATTCGGAACAAATTTGGTAACAAACCATTTTGGAGTCCATTGACATCCATTACATATTTAAAAAAAAAAAAAAAAGATCTTTTATGTTAAGGGGGAAAAAAGTCATACAGGTTTGGAACATCATGAGGGTGAGTAAATGATGACAGAATTTCCCTTTTCGGATGAACTGGCCCTTTAACTTGGGTAAAGCATTATTTTGCCAAGGTGCTGCATTTGCTGCAGTGGCGCAGGAATCACTGATATACACAAAGGATGTGTGAGCATACATGAGTGCTGCCGATACCCTCCAGCAGAAGTCTGGTGATCTCGGCCTGCCGGTCAAACTCACTCTGTGCTATCCTCAGTTCTGTCTCTGCCTGAGGGAAACACAGACACAAAAAAAATCACATCACATATATCCCCGCAAATAGGCTCAGAATCAGATGGATGTCTAGGCTAAGCTGCTTTCTGTGCAAAGTAAATGTGACAGAGGCAGGTGGGAATATAAAACAACTTTAGAGCTCCCTCTGCTGGACATAAGTGTGACATTTGAGTTGTGTTTAAGAGCAGTTCCTCATTCACGTGGCAGGGTGAGTTGATGTCAGACAGCACAAGCAAAGATAACAGGGCAGCTGTCTCTGTTTCCCTGATTAAAGCTGTGTTTTCTTCAACAGGGTTCGGGGAGGAAAGACTGAAGCGCACTCACCTGCTGCACCTCCTCAGCCCACAGCTGGCCAGCATTTAGAAACAGTAACAAACTTGTCAGTTCAAGGAAACAGATCAACTCAAACCACACAAACTTATCACTCCTAACAATCAACAACTTTCATAACCGTCTGGAGCTGTTATGTAAGATAAGTTTAATTGTGTCACCATTCATGCACAGACACATTCACTGGGAGGAACCAAAACAGGGAGCTGTTCATTTTTATGATGAGTAACAATGGGAAGAAGATTGTCATAACAATATTAATGTATGAGCACATGCACAACACTGAAACACATTCACCTCATGGTGATATTGTGCACTTTTAATGCAAATCATACTGTTAGCTGAGACAGCACAGACACAGATTCATATATTATCAATGGTCAGAAGAAAAACAAAACCACACCAAACACAGTAACTGCATTCTGTTGCCCTCAAAGTGAAATAAATAGTCTGTTAAGCACACAAATTAGAAGTGCATTTACCGGCTAACACGTTTTGAGTGAACACAAAAACACATGAATTAGCACAGCTATTTCTGTTCGGTTAGACAGAAGTACAAGCATGTGTTTATCAAGATGTGTTTTTTTGAGTGTAAAAATTTTCTTCCCACAGAATGATTCTTTCCAAAGATGATGGATTTTGTGAAGGGCAAGAGAGGGCAGATGTTTTATTAGACACAGCAGACAAACCTTTAGCCACCTGACATGCAAGAAGCTGAGCATGTAAGAAAAGTGAGCCACATACTCCTCTCCCAGTGGAGGGCTTGAGTTCAGCTCCTTTGGACGGAGGCAGGCAAGCAGACAGAGAGAGATATAATGAGAGAGAACTGGGGAAAATAAGAGAGGTTAGATATCCAAAGACAGCAGCACACACGCAAAAGGGCATTTAACACAAGCATCACCTCAGTTACACTGCGCTAAGAGCATTAGAGAGCTGGCGGCTAGCTTGGGGAAAGATGAAAAACAGCTTTCACTCTTCAAAACTCATCTCTCATTTGAATAAACTGTAAAACTGAATGTATGGTTAACCTGGAAATGTCAGAAAAAAAGCTGCTTATTATTACATTCTCTGTGTGTGTTCTTGTATACATGGTTTATGAGGACACAAATGTGTATAATGACATGGGTATTACAACGTAAACATGGTTTATGATTTACGCTGTAATACCCATGTCTCGTAAACCAAATGGCTTAAAATAAAACCATACTAAACCACATATACAAGTGTGTGTGTGTGTGTGTGTGTGTGTGTGTGTGTGTAAAATACTAACTGCAGAGCGAGCATCAGCTGCTCTGGCCTTCTTCATTCTGTTTTTGGCTGCATCCAGATCTAGACGCTTATTCTGAAGCAGTTTACGCTCTTTCTGTAAGGAAAGAACACAAAAACAGAAAATTGCAACAGTTTTAAAGATGAAATGTATAATATAATATAATGGTCAAAGGTAGTGTATGTTCAGTGGTATGCTGATACTCACTGATATGGTTTTAAAATCTCCCTCAATGAAGTTCCTGAAGGGAGTGAGGAAATTGATGGCAGAGCTGTGAATGAACTCTTTCTCTGCACTGCCTAACAGCTTCTCAGTCTCCCCAGATTTAATGAGAGCACTACCTGCAGCACATAAGAGGATGAGAGGACATTCATCTCAGCCCACACATTCATTAAGACACATTCATTAGCTCGAAATTACATTCACAGAAAATGGAGCACACAAAAGAGCACACATATTTAGATGTAGATTGCCAGCCACACTTCATGGTTCTTTCAACCTACATGCATTATATACATATATAGACTATTGTTCAAAATGTTGAGATTTTTTTTAATGCATTAAAAGTGACAGTACAGTCATTTATAATGTTATAACATTTCTAATGTTTCTATTTCAAATGGAAAATGGAAAAGTATCACGGTTTCCACAAAAATATTAAGCAGCACAACTGTTTTCAACATTGATAATAATCAGAAATGTTTCTTGTGCATCAAATCATCATATTAGAATGATTTCTGGATCATGGATCATGTGACACTGAAGACTGGAGAAAAGATGCTGAAAATTCAGCTTTGACATCACAGGAATACATTACATTTTAAAATATATTCAAATAGAAAACAGCTATTTTAAATTGCAGTAATATTTCATAATATTTCTGTTTTTATTTTTTTAATCACCCTGTAGCCCATGACTGGTTGCCCACTGAAGCTAAGCAAGGCTGAGCCTGGTTAGTACCTGGATGGGAGACCTCCTGGGAAAACTAGGTAGCTGCTGGAAGAGGTGTTAGTGAGGCCAGCAGGGGGTGCTCACCCTATGTGGGTCCTAATGCCCCAGTATAGTGACGGGGACACTGTACTGTAACAAGCACTGTCCTTCTAATAATCCCCATCCATTGAATTGTCTCTATCACTATCTATCTCTCCTAGTGTGGTGAGCGCACTGGCGCCGTTGTACTGCGGCTGCCGTCGCATCATCCAAGTGGATGCTGCACACTGGTGGTGGATGAGGAGAGACCCCTGATATGATTGTAAAGTGCTTTGGGTGTACAGTAGTACATATGAAAGCGCTATATAAATGCCTCATTCATTCAAATAAATTAAACCTTGGTGAGCTTAAGAGACTTCTTTCAACAACATTAAAAAGTATAGTATATCTCTAGATACATAACTGGATACATATTAGTTGTATAAAGAGTATAAAACTATAAAGCTGCTTGCCTGAAGAAGCATGTTTGCTTTTTGTGATGTCACAATAATTTCACAGATATGTTCATAACCCCAAAAACTAGCTGAGATTGTCAGGGTCAGTAGGACAAGATCATGTAATGAGCTCACCGTACGCTGTTCCAGGTCCAAACTCGTGTCCCGAGTCGATCATGCACTCCCCTAGCAACTCGTGGTTGTTGGCACGTGTTGGGACTTTTTTGTCTAGCATCTCGTAAAGGAACTCCTCCATGCGGACATCTACACGCATCAGACAAATTCAATTAAGACCAGCAAGAGTCAGATGAGACCACATGCAACCTCTTAAGCGAGGCCTGTCAACCACAGGCACAAATAACTGCTGCTGAATATCAAAAATATCTTACAAAGGGTTACTGTGGATTTGTGTGCTTGTCAAGAAGAAAATCATTAGCCGTCCCTTTTATGCTGATATTAGCTGCTTGGGAAATAAAGCAAAGTGAACCTCTATGCCACCAAAAGCCAAAATAAAGATAGAGATATGTTTCTTTCTTATCTCTAACACAATCTAAGATCATAAATACAAGATAAAACCCACATTGTTTTGACTTCCTGGCTGAAAAGCTAAAAATACTCATCATTAGGGCTGGGTCCTAATCCCATTGCAAGGAACTTAACACTGTTCCCCTGCAATTATAGTTACTGCAATAGCAGGATGATTTCACAAACTGTAACCCTGAGTTCATTTCCTCTCTACTGGTGACACAAATTTGCACTAATAACAGTAACTTGCACTATTACTGAACTACAGTCGTGTTTAATCACATGCATTTCTTCTTACTGGGGTTCGGCTGCAGCACAAATTCGGTTTGTTTCATGATCTTCTCTGTCCAGTGTTTGGTGGATTCTGCCCGACCCAAAAGGGTCTCCAGGTGGGCGTCCAGCTCAGTCTTCTCCGCCTGCCCAAACTTCTCCTCTGTGAACTACATAGATTGCAAACAGTTTTTTGAAGCAGTACAGTTTACATATTACATTTTACTTTTTACAGCTGACTTAGTGTTAGAGTTCACACGTTCCAGCTGTGGTCTCAAAACCAAAACCTAGTGAGCTGCTGACCTAAACAGCATTTCTGGCTAACATATGACTTTTTACCACAGTTTACAGTGATGATAATTTTATATCAAATATACATAATATATATATTTTTATTATATAAAAATAAAACCAATAATCAAGTAAAAGATATCCTAAAATAAAATGTTTAAGACGAGATTTTAAAGTACAATTTGCCGAATTAAAATTGACTTATTACAGTTGACATACTAACATACATAGTTGATAAACTTTGTCATAACAGAGTTTAATATGTCTAGTACAAAACAATAATGTTGTAGTAACATAAGACAAAACGTACAAATAATATATATAATGTAATATAAATGAACCGTTTTATTTCTTCTTAAAGGGACAGTGAACAAAACCTAATCTATCTATCCATCCATCCATCCTGTCACCACCCCAATGTTGTTCTAAACTAATGAATTTGAATGAATATGTATTTTCTGTAAAGCATCAAAAGGAGATGTTAGGCAAAATGACAGTCTTGGTCATCATTCACTTTGAATGGTGACTTCGGCTGTCAGTCCATAATCTGCTATAATACAGACATGAGGGTGTGTAAATGAACACATACACAACTGTCAATTTTGCTGAACTGTCGTTTTAAGTAAATAAAAACAGTTTAAAAACAAACACAAGAGACTAAACGCCTCGTCTTCAGGCATTTAAAGGCATTAAGTTACCTGCACAGCACGGCTGAGGAAAGTGCCCGCGTCCGCTGCTAGTCGTCTAACGTTGAACTCCATGTCTGTGTGTTTATGAATATACTGATGTTTCAAACCTTCAGTGTGAACTGAAGCCTGTTAGCAAACACAGATTAGCCTGCTCTAGCCTCTCTCCGTCCGGCCAAAACACTTATGAATTCAGCTCGCTTAGTCGTGATAAGCGTGTAGTCCATGTAAAACCCTGCAACTGGAAAGATAACTAATGAAAAATAAACGCGTAAAACTGTGTTAAGGCTGTCTGGTGTGGGTGTTGTGATGTATCTGTCAGTAGTGTAGCTGCTAGCGCAGAGCAGCAGCTGTTGGAGTGAGTGTGAGGAGGAAGGACAAACTCAACGAGAGCCAGCGGATGTGTCTCAAACCCTAGTGTGCTGCCTACTTAGACAGCAGTTTGGTGTATAATAATAAAAAAATATAATAAACATGGTCCATAGATAGCTATGAATAAATCAATAAATAATAGGAAATAATAATTAAAATTAGTAATGTTGTGAGAGGCTGAACGAAAACTAAATAAAGTATAAATAAATAACAGGAAATAAAAATACAGCATAAATAAATTTGCTATAAAGTGTAATCTAAAAAGAAAATATGGCCCAGTTTCACAGACAGGGCTTAGCCTAAACCAGGATTAATAGCTTTTATAAACATACACTAGAAAAGAAAAAAAAAACATTACAAGTGTTCATCTTGAGTCAAACAATGGCACTGACATATTTTAAGATATGTCAGTGCAAGTTGCTTTCAGTTAAAACAGCTCAAACATGCATTTTAGTCTGGGACTAGCCTAAGCCTTGTCTGTGACAACAGGGGTAAATGTCTAAATTTTTTAATTTATATAAAATAACAAAAAAATACTAAAACAAATATAAGGTTTTAGGTTGTTAAAACCAGCACGGAATAGTATTTGATTTATAAATTAAAAATAAACCAAATAAAATATGAAAAACTTTTTAAAGTAGTTTTTATTCGTGACCAACTGCTGAATGTTTGGTCTATGAAGTTTTCGTAATGTCCACTAGATGGCGCTATCGGTCAAAACAGGTTGTTGAGTAGTTTAGCGTTTATTTGACCTTTTAGTGCAATAATAACAACAATACAAGGTGTTTTCATTAAACATTGGTTTAATGCCACAATATATCATTTTCTGCATGCCCTGTTGTTATTTAATAAAACAAATGTATCAAGTTATAACCTTTTAATATTTTAAGCTACAACTTTCATGAACTGTCTCATTAAAATTACAACAACCATGGAAGATGATCTTTAGGCAAAAAATCATAAGAACATGTATGATTTTATATTCATATCAGTTGTTGTCCAAATATTAAAAGGGATAGTTCAACCAAAAATGAAAATTCTGTCATTAATTACTCACCCTCATGTTGTTCCAAACCTGCACTTTGTTCAAAGTTCATAAAGAGATCGTAAAACTAATCCATATGAATTGAGCAGTTTAGTCCAAATTTTCTGAAGAGATTCAATCTCTTTATATGATGAAAAGATTTAATTTAGGCTTTTATTCACAAATAAACACTGATAGCGAACATAAGCAGAAGCTCAACTGAACCTGCTTGACACAAGTGCTGCGTAACACACGAGAATGAAGATTATTGGTTCTTGCATGTAAAGCAAACAAGCTTAAGCTTCCGTTTACCACAACTGCTGTGTGTTGATGAATGTTTATATCTGAATAAAAGCCTAAATTCAATCTGTTCATCATATAAAGCAATCGTGTCTCTTCAGAAAACTTATGCAACTTTCAATTGCATAGCTGTCTATGGAGAAAGCTCTCAGATTTCATCAAAAAGATCTTCATTTGTGTTCCGAAGATGAACGAAAGTCTTACGGGTTTAGAACGACATGAGGGTGAGTAAATGACAGAATTTTCATTTTTGGGTGAACTATCCCTTTAACTTTGCATACTAAAAAGTTAACGCTGTTGGAGATGAACAACTTTCTTTGCAAGATCTAACAAAGTGCTGTATCGCAAAGTCTTGCTTTTCCAGGAACTTGGTATTCCTTCAACTCCAACCTGAGGAAAAAAAAAGTGTCACAGTATTAGATATTGAGAGCCATTACATAACCGCAAAAGTTACTACATAGTCATTCTGTCATGCATGTATGAAATAATCACCTGATGAAAGATTGGAATGGATTGGTCAGTTACAGATAAGTGTTCAACAACAGATAACACAGGAATTTGACCTTGATTACATATAGACTACTTTTGTATTTTTGCAGTACCTGAGCTCCAATGCAGGCGCCAATGAAGGAGCTCCTGCTGCAGGTGCATCCACCACAGCTCATTGTGTCCCGGACAGCCTGCTCATAGCCACTGGCCGTCAGAACACCATGCAGTGCTGCCAGGAATGCACCTGGCAAACCTGAGGGACATGACATAGCTGAATTACCCATGACTAACAATCAAAAATGACAACAGAACTAAATGCTTCAGCTAAAGTGACATGGGCCTACTGTATAGTCTGCTTAAGACAGTCGTAAGACAATAATACAAGATCAGCTACAGGTTAACTGAATGTAACTAACCTCAGGTGTTTGGAAACACAGTGGGAATGAGCTCTTTGGGTTTCTTGCTCAGATTGTCCTTTACTTGATGAATGTGTCCTGAATTAGAAAACAAAAATCAGACTGATTTTGGATATTAAATGACTTCTTTGTGATATACACACAGTTCGACATGAATCCCAGGTAAAAAAGATGCATTAACCACAACTAAAATGCAGACACAAGAGATAGTGTATACTGCTTCATCTGTGAATAAGAATCCAGCTCATAATACTAATAATAACAATACCAAGCTGCTTATACCAACTATAGCTTTGTCCAGATCCTGAGGGTTTTGTCTGTTTGGGTCATTGAGCTGTTTTAGCACTGCATCCAGGGCCTTGGGATCAGGACCATTCAGGATGAAATGCTCCAAAAACCTGAAGAAAGAGCATAACACTGACATTTCCCATCATATTAATACACCATTTCCACACACAATTTAAGCTGTCATATACCACCATCTAAGTATCATATTAAACTGAAATAAATAGCCTTGTTTCTGTGGCAAACAGTATGTACATGTGTCACAGCTCATCTTGTCAATCATACATTACCAACCTAGCAGCAGCGAGAGTTACCGCCACACACATGTCATTGTTTTGTGTGACACGGGTGGCCTCCTCAACCCTCTCCAACATCTCTGGCTTTCCAGCATAGCATGCTACAATGGGAGCCAGCTTTGCCACTCCATCTATTTGATTATCATTTTCACAACCTGAAAAGTGTCACAATAAAGATTTATTATTGCCTATCTCCTTCCAATTTACATAAAATGTTCTTATAATTATTATACATTTGAAAAACATTTAAATGAATTGGTGTTTATTAACAATAATGTGGCGACACAAAATATTTAGGAGGACGGTTATCTGACATAGTTGTTCACAGCAACAGAACTGACAGTACCTGTCTCTTCCTTGCCTGCATCCACATTTTTAATAAAGCTCTTAAGGCTTGCGTGTCTCCAGGGTCCCTCAATAGGTAGTTGAGGCCTGGGAGCTTGAGAGAAAAAAATCATGAATAATTCAGCAAAACTCATATTTGAAAACAAAATAAACTTCACCATCTGTCTAGGGTTATGAGTCAAAATTAAAAATGACAGACAAACATGCTCGCATGGTTATCATTGTTAACTAAAACTAAAACTTGAAATTAAAGGAAAAAATACATATTAGATGAAAAACTTAACTAAACGAAAATTTGTAATGTTGCCTCGGCAACTCACTGAAATAAGTTGAAGTTGAAGTGAGAAAATTACTAACTGGAAATTAATAAAAACTAAATCTGAACTAAAACTAAAACTATAATAAAAATAAATTAAACCATAATAGCAGTTAGGGGTTGCACAGACTAGTCAACTAGTAGCGCAGACATGTATTGTCAACACTGCTCTGTTATTTATCAATAAAATAGCTTAGAAACTGAAAAGTTCTAGCATACATTTTGTAGTAACTAAAACCCACAGCTTCACTATTACTAGAGAGACGCTGCCAGGTAGAATTAATTCACACACACACACACAATCACTCTCTCACTAATGCATTCTTATAGAAATGTAATGTTTACTGTGCTACTTTATCTGTATCTGATTTAGGATGAGCAGAAATCTGTGAGAAATATAACGACCCAAAGACAAAAGAACTGATAAAAAATAAGATGTGATGTAGGAGCAATAGCCTTGTGGGCAACGCTATGTCATATAGCTGTGCACAAGGTGACCCGCATTAGAATCGCAGCTTTAGGTTCATGCTTATTTGTTTATTAATGACGTCATCAGCAACTAGTCGACGTCGACTCGTCTTTAATCACATAAATGTCAGAAGTTGTTCAACCCTTAATAGCAATACAAAACTAATAAAACATCTCAGATTACGAATGTAACCATGAACGGGAACGAGACACTGCATCTTGGATTGATGTTATGGGGAACGCCACCAGCGTGACCGGTGTCTGAACCATGTGTGCAAACAAATGTTGGGTTTGCACACATGCTTCAGATGCAGGTCACGCTGATGGTGTTCCCCATAATGTCAATCCAAGATGCAGTGTTGAGTTCTACTTCGAAAGGGAACTAATAAAAATGACAAAAGCACATAAAATTTAAACTGAAAATTAAAAAAAAAAGCTTATTCAAAATATGAATACAAATTATAATAATATATAAATAATACTAGAACAACAGGTGTAGGTATGTTTTAAAAATGCACATTTAATTATTTTTATGCTTTGTATTTTATATATGATTATAATGTCCATATTTATATTTTATAATTAAAAGTAAAATATAAGGACATATATATAAATTATAACTTTCCTATTAGAATTGTTTGTCATAATGTAGAAATAACAAATATACCATGGAAAATTTCAAGAATAACTAGTAAAAAATAAAATAAAGAAAATTTCCTTGTGCAATGGATTTAATCTACCTCCTTTGTCTCTGTAAGGATCATTGACTGGTGTGTCATATTCAGATCCCGGTCCAAATAACTTGTAGGTGCGCTGCTTCAAATCTTCCACATTCAGACCTGTTAACCCATGAACCACAACATGTAAAAAATAAGGTGATATACATAGCATTATAGACAGGTTTTCATATTGTTACAAACTGGAATGTTTCGTGTTAGAATTTTTTGTTGTTGTTGTTTTTTCACCTCCACACTCAGACAGGGACTCCAGGAGCACGAATGCTTGATCTCCGTAGCAGCTCTGCAGTCCAGTGTTCCTCTTGTAGAACGGGTTGGCAGACTCTGGACGGAACTCGGACTGAGGACTTTCAGAGAGTAACACACTCAGCTTCTGCAGGTCATAGACCCAGTGGAGTGGTTGTGCTGCAGAGTATATGAACACAAATATG
This sequence comes from Anabarilius grahami, assembly GCA_003731715.1. Lineage (NCBI taxonomy): Eukaryota > Metazoa > Chordata > Actinopteri > Cypriniformes > Xenocyprididae > Anabarilius > Anabarilius grahami. The sequence continues at coordinate 10,384,964 of RJVU01044706.1, read as the reverse complement.
TGTATACATTTGACTATAGGAAAACTTTACCTGCTTCTATAAATAATTACTGTAGTAATGACAAGAGCAATGTGTGATGTGAATACAATGCAATGGCATACATGTGCATGTTCCATTACTCAATACTTATAAATACAAAGTAACATTTACTGGAACACTGCGATGTCAATTCAACTGTGATATATTAGTACAGATCGTGACTATGTTGCTATATAGAATATTGTGTTACTAGTATTCGTAAGTAATGCAAACCTGCAGCATCGGCCACAGCTGAGGCAATGATTGCTCCGATAGCCCTGTCAGCCAGGGCAAGAGCCATCTGTGACAGAGAGATAAAATGCTCAGAAACAAAATATGAGAAGCTGTATCATGCTCACCTAAGCTTAGAATATATATATATTCTCCATACACAAGGTTGTACTCGTACTAATGTTTAATACAGTTTAAAACGATAGTGTTTCTCACCTTGAAATCCTATGTTCTTCAAGCGGAATCTAAAGTTTGAAAGTTACATATGCAAGCGCTTGTTGTGTTATGGAACTGCGGTTCTCGTGTTGCTGATTGGATGGAATTAAGCACGTGACAACACAACGCCTCACATGCACGTGCTACGTCGACCTTTTTTTTTTTTAATTTTATTTTTTTTAACATGATTTAACTACTAAATAAATAACAACTGACTAAATAAATAACTACTAATGCTAGTAAAATGATAGGCGAATTCGTTTTTGATATATTTGCTGCTGGTCCATTCATTAATTTATTAATTGAACCACACTATAAAATCGCTTTCATAAAATTGTCTGGAAAAAATAATAATAAAGCAAACTGATTTTACTAGAAGACTCACTCATGGTCATTAATGTACATTTCAGATAAGACCAGGTACAAATAATGAAATATGTACATCTTCATTATGGGAAAAGATGAGAACTTTAGCACTGTCGCTCCTAAATCAACTTCTCCATCTTTGTATTTTGAATGATCAGCTCTCTAAAGCCATGCTTAATCCATCTGGAATGTCCGGTGAAAGGGCTACAAACAATTGCCTTACACTTATTAAACTACTCTTCATAATCAAATAATAATAATAATAAGTAGCTTTGTGTATTGTTCTTATGGTTTCCTTTGTTCTGGACATTATTAATCATACAGGTTTGACAAATAATTTATTTACAGTTTTACAGCGTAATAGAAATCCTTAAAAGTCAGTATGATATTTAAGAGGATGAAAGAGAGAAATCTGCAAGAGGTATTAAACCTATTATAGTTTGCGGCAAGAACCCATCAGATAACTAACGGAAAAGGAAACGCATTTGGGGGGGGCGAAATTATCCTACTATGATAAAGACTTGTCTCTTAATATTCATGAGATGAGCCTTCGCCATTGGCAGATTACAACACAGCGTCAACAACGTGTCATTAATATTCATAAGATGAGACTGGAAGATTACCAGGCAACGCCACACGACTCAATTATTATAAAAACTTTACCATACTAGAATTCGTAACTCCACTGCTGGGGATTTATAGTACTGGTAGACGCGGATAAACCCAAATTAGTGCGCACAAGTCTCATTTTTGGCAACTAAGAGCGCACGCTCAAAAAAGAAAACCACGGATGCCAAATATAACGCAAGGTGTGCGCTCTGCTTCGGGTGTTTCTACGTCTCAGCTTCATTTAACGCTGTCAGATTTATTTCAGTTGTTGGTTTTAATTTTATACGCGCATTATGGAGTACTGGAGGCAATGCAGCTTGTGGCTGATCAACTGTAAAGTTTTGCCCCGGAATCATCGGGTCACGGCTGATTCGGCGCAGGTTTTTGATTTGGCCCAAACTCTTCGGGATGGGGTGCTTCTGTGTCAACTGCTCAACAATCTCAGACCCGACACCATTAACCTGAAAGAGATCAATCTCAGACCACAGATGTCACAGGTGAGCGCGAACAGTAGTCAGACTTGTGTTATTTTATTACTTGTATGAACTACTACTGTAATAAACTTTATATTATTATTTTTCATAATGTATTGCAGTTACGCAAACACTAACCTACTGACACGGGACTCCCATAAGACTCCTATAGTACAGATAATATATGAGAAGTATATATCTCTTAGTACATTTCTTTCTAACCTGCATATTATATACAGTAGCCTATATTTTGACATTTTCATAAGTTATTTAAACCTGTATAGTACTAGCCAGTACCATACTAAGGATCCCCAGTGCCATTGGCAGCATAGACTTCTCTTCACAAAGGGCCCAGTGGTAGATTTACACAGCTCTCTTTGTATACTGCATCATTCAGTCAGTCTGCAAAGCCCTCAACAAACTGGGTAAACATTGAGCTAATGAAACATCAATTTTTAAATGTACATCGTGTTTTGGTAGAGACCCAAAAGTTGTCCAGATGAATGTTCTGTCTGATTCGCTGCTGTGTGTAAGTAAGTGTTTAGGGCTGAGAAGTCTCAGGCAGTCTGCCCAGGGCCAGACGACTCTTCCCAGATGCCCCTGTTTCACTCCAGTGACCTGATAAAATCCAACTTTGATGTGACTGATTTTTAAACTCACAAATCCACCCTTCTGGATTGACGAGACAAAGTCAGTCTCCAGCAGACAACGGAAAAGAGCAATTTTCAACAACATCCCTCGCTGCATTAGTCAGAATTATCTGACTCCTGTAGTTGTGTATTTTGATAAGTGTGGCTTTTGTCCTCTGAAATTACTTCATATTAATTTAAATAAATGAATGTGAAATAATCAAACTTTTGAAATTAAATACAGCTGTCATGACACAGACACTTTTGCTCATAGTAGTGAGAAGTTAAAACCAACCTTATCTATTGTGATCTTTGACTGGAATGAAAAATGCAAAAGCAGAAATATAGTCAATTGCATCTATTAGGCAATAGAGACCAGTTGTGATTAGCTGGAAATCTAATTTCCTCATCTACCGAAGGGAAAAGCTGTTAGCCTTAATGATTCCTCTAATTTGTCTCTCACAATGCCACATTTCCACAGAAATTCTTGTGTAATCCTGAAATTGCTTTGTACACATTTGCATTATACACACACACACACACACACATATATATATATATATACATACATATATGCAGAAACAAAATTGTTTAAAAATTTTAACGAAATCTTGTTTATGCTCTTTTAGTTCCTCTGTCTGAAGAATATCCGTACATTTCTGTCTGCATGCTGTGAAGCATTTGGGATGAAGAAGAGCGAATTGTTTGATGCCTTCGATCTCTTCGATGTTCGTGATTTTGGAAAGGTAATGAAAAAAATCTAATCTAAAAAATCAAAAAAAAAATTATTGGTTGTTTGCCATTGGTGGTACCCAGCTGTAACCAATATTAAACCTCCCAAAAATTCTTATAATCGTTACCGCAGTATAAAATGTCTATCGTTGGAGATTTTGCTATATTGTGCATATCGTGGTATGTAAATATATAGCACCATTGACACTTTAGAGTGATGAAATGCATGAATGAGAATATAAAAAGCAGGACGTGCTTGATGTTAAAAATAGTAGGCCCAATATATCCTGAAAAGGAACTCGATGCGGTGCTGCGGTGCCAAAGTGTGTTTACGGAAAGCACAAAAACCGAATGTGTATCAGTATAATGGATCCATGCATTCGGTCTTAAAGTGACAGCAGCCTAATTAACCTACCTGATGCTCTGTGTCATTAATGTGAATCAAACAAAATAGAAAATATCTGATCTTGACTGAATAACTGTTTTTTTTTTTAGCTTTAATAATACATTTATATTTAATTCATGCAGTAAAGACTATGCAATATTTTATTTTTACATTTGATTATTAAGTTTCTGTACTAATTCTAACTACATGTTAAATAAACCTATTGTACCTGAAGAGCTTAATATGTTTAATTCATATTTTTGTTATATATCTGTCCTTTTGTTTGTAATTTGCTTCTTTTTCTGCTTCTAACAGAAATTAGATAAAATAACACAAAATAACTATATCGTGATATATATCGTTATCGTGAAATAAAATTTCTCATATCATTGAAATAAGAATTTGGCCATATCGCCCACCCCTAATGTACACCATAACATATAACAATGATGCAGTACACCATTAACAATAAACATATTTAATTAATGTATAAATATATTAATTTATATAATGAACATTAGTAATTTGTTTTATTAAGTTATGATTTTATTTTAAAATAAGAATTAGCTGTGAATTCATGCTGTCAATGAGACTAAAAAACATTATTTGCCGAATGTAGGTCAGACAGTATGTATTGATAGAGGGGGAGTGTGATACGACTGACCAGTGAAACTGAGAATCTAATATACTGTACAGTTCTGGGGCTAGTTGCATAAACTAGTCTTACAAGTTAGTCATCATTTTTTAAGACTGTTCATAACTTTTTAAGTCTGTTACATAAAAATGTAGATTGGTCTAATTTAATACCAAAAAGTAAGACTTATTACCCCTAACTAACTGCTAATTAATCATACTATTTCTTAAAGGAACACTCTACTTTTTTTTAAATAGGCTTATTTTCCAACTCCCCTAGAGTTAAACAGTTGAGTTTTACCCTTTTCGAATCCATTCAGCTGATCTTCGGGTCTGGTGGTACCACTTTTAGCATAGCTTAGCATAGTTAATTGAATCTGATTAGACTGTTAGCATCTCGCTCAAAAATGACCAAAGAGTTTTGATATTTTTCCTATTTAAAACTTGACTCTTCTGTAGTTACATCGTGTACTAAGACCGATGGAAAATGAAAAGTTGCGATTTTCTAGGCCGATATGGCTAGGAACTAAAATCTCATTCCAACGTAATAATCAAGGAACTTTGCAGCCGTACCATGGGTGCAGCAGGCGCAATGATATTATGCAGCGCCTCTCACAAATGTCTCCATGGTTGCAAGGCACGCTCCCTGTGCAAGCAGGGGGTCACAGGCACTGCGTAATATCATTTTCCATCGGCCTTAGTACACGATGTAACTACAGAAGAGTCAAGTTTTAAATAGGAAAAATATCAAAACTCTTTGGTCATTTTTGAGCGAGATGCTAACGGTCTAATCAGATTCAATGAACTATGCTAAGCTATGCTAAAATTTAAAATTTTATTTGAAAATGGTAAAACTCAACTGTTTAACTCCAGGGGAGTTGGAAAATGAGCCTATTTTCAAAAAAAGTGGAGTGTTCCTTTAAGACGCAGTCTTAACATAATGGCTATGTTTATGCAACTGGTCCTTGTACACTGAATTCTGCAGCATTATGATATGCATTATTATATTTAACCATGGCCAAAGAATAATCATAATCATTCTATGAACATTGCATCTCTACACCAACATGTTCTTTTTACATTCCCATTTCCCATGGAACATAATCTGTTTAATATTTCTCAGAAAATGTAGCTGTCTTCCTGTACTCACAGGCACTTGTAAATGCTTGGCTGATGTGGTTGTGGTCTGGCCTCTGAAGGTGACCTGTAATAAATAGCTCATTTATTTCTCCACCTTTCCTTTACAACCTGTTGTACAACCTCTTTGTGAATGTTTAAAATGTCTTCGTATGGCAGTGTAATGCAAAAAAAGAGCCACAGGAGTAACCAACTCCAGTATCTTCCTCCTGGCATTTCTCCTTCTAGCAAGCGCAGTGGCTGATGGTCTGGCCTCATGTGGGGTTAAACACAAAGTGAAGCGTCCTTTGTGCTGCGAGGGACAGCGCTGTTCTCACAGAGTAGTTCAGCTATTGTTTGACTGCACTAGGATGACACATCTGCAGCCTTGCAAAATCATTAGAACAGCCCTGTAGGGATGGACTACAACTGGGAGAGCACTCCTGAAAGAACTGACTAATGCAGAGAACAGAAAAGCAGTGCAAACACCCCCAGTTTTTAAAGGTTTATAGCTGAGGGCATGTGTGTATGTTAATGGTGCTGAGGAGTGTCATTTGTTCAGCATATAATGGGCCTCATTTATCAATCTAATGTAGAAACGAGCATAGATCTGAGCGCAGAAATCATCTTGTGACAGGGATCACGTGTGATTCATGAAACATTCGTATGCCTCAAATCCCATTGTACGAATGATCGTACTTTGATAAATGTGGCAGCTAAAAACAATCGGCATTTGAATATCACGTCCCTAAAAATTTGCGGTTTAGAAGCCTTTCCCCTAGAGTTTACGACACGGAGAAATGTCGTAAACGGTCAAGAAGAGGAAGTAATCTCATGAAAGAGAAATTGATCTTACTCCAAAAACTCCCTTTAACCTTGTAATTGCAAATGTATATTAAATACTGGTAAATAAAATTAAACATTTACAAACATTATAAACACTATAGCCTTAGCTATTTCCCCCTCACTCCACAAACAAATCCTTAAATTTAACGGTATTCAGAACAGAATAAGAATGAAAAATAAATAGCTATAAATTATATATTAAACTATAAAATAAAACACAAATTAGAATATAGTGGCATTCATTATAAACTATATACAAACATCAAGCCAAAATGAATTAATTTAAAGCGAAACTGAAACGGCATTGGGCTCACCTCTTTCATTCGGCAAGAATCCAAATGTTCCCATATTTTCCATGTAACATTCGGTTGCTAAACTATTGTTCATTATGTAAACAAGGCTTTGTATTTAACAAAGTAAAATAGTGTTCCAATATTCACGTAAACAGCATCCTTCACATGCACAAAAATGTGTGTGGTTGGGCGCTGGGCTGATTTTTCAGTAGCAGGAAACTTTGCTTCACACATCTGAAGCACACGCACAGAAAGCTGGCTGTCAGACAGCGTGTCCAGTGAATATTAAACTGATTTCTCTTACTTATTGCTTACTTATTGCACTTAAACTGTCAAATACATGCAAGGTTATGTCAAAAACACAAAAAGTTCACAAACCTAGTCGGTTATGTCTGTGAACGTAAACACCTGTGGCCTGTTGCACAAAGCCGGCTTCAGTTTCTACCCAGGTAAGTTCAAGATTAGTTTGAGCAAACTCTGGTTTTTCGGGCTTATGAAGGTGGATTGGTTTTTTACGGGGTTCATTGCTATGGTAACTTACGTTACACGGCAAACCTGCTCCGGAGCAGGTTTTATTCTGGGTAAGAGATCGCAAACCAAAACTGGACCAATCAGCTGTGAGTAAAGTGACATGTATCTGATGCAATAAAGCCACTCCCCCTGTATCTCTCACTCCAAATTAAATCAGTTTATAGTGGAAACATTTTAGAGACAAAATTGCTCATCTTTTGCTGCTAATTATTCATTATATTTATATTAAATAAATTAAAACTATGAATAATTCATATGACATATTCATATAATTAGGCCTATTTTATTAATTGACAATATTAAACTTTGCTTTCAAATTAAAATAAATATAATACATGCATAATATATAAAGCTTTTAAACAGATTAAGCTTACATTCTTTTGAGCTCTTCGTGAAACTATATTAAATTTTTGGCCTATTTGTTTGATTCACATGCATATACAGGTCCTTCTCAAAAAATTAGCATATTGTGATAAAGTTCATTATTTTCCATAATGTAATGATAAAAATTAAACTTTCATATATTTTAGATTCATTGCACACCAACTGAAATATTTCAGGTCTTTTATTGTTTTAATACTGATGATTTTGGCATACAGCTCATGAAAACCCAAAATTCCTATCTCAAAAAATTAGCATATCATGAAAAGGTTCTCTAAACGAGCTATTAACCTAATCATCTGAATCAACTAATTAACTCTAAACACCTGCAAAAGATTCCTGAGGCTTTTAAAAACTCCCAGCCTGGTTCATTACTCAAAACCGCAATCATGGGTAAGACTGCCGACCTGACTGCTGTCCAGAAGGCCATCATTGACACCCTCAAGCGAGAGGGTAAGACACAGAAAGAAATTTCTGAACGAATAGGCTGTTCCCAGAGTGCTGTATCAAGGCACCTCAGTGGGAAGTCTGTGGGAAGGAAAAAGTGTGGCAAAAAACGCTGCACAACGAGAAGAGGTGACCGGACCCTGAGGAAGATTGTGGAGAAGGACCGATTCCAGACCTTGGGGGACCTGCGGAAGCAGTGGACTGAGTCTGGAGTAGAAACATCCAGAGCCCCCGTGCACAGGCGTGTGCAGGAAATGGTACAGGTGCCGCATTCCCCAGGTCAAGCCACTTTTGAACCAGAAACAGCGGCAGAAGCGCCTGACCTGGGCTACAGAGAAGCAGCACTGGACTGTTGCTCAGTGGTCCAAAGTCATTCGGAAATCAAGGTGCCAGAGTCTGGAGGAAGACTGGGGAGAAGGAAATGCCAAAATGCCTGAAGTCCAGTGTCAAGTTCCCACAGTCAGTGATGGTCTGGGGTGCCATGTCAGCTGCTGGTGTTGGTCCACTGTGTTTTATCAAGGGCAGGGTCAATGCAGCTAGCTATCAGGAGATTTTGGAGCACTTCATGCTTCCATCTGCTGAAAAGCTTTATGGAGATGAAGATTTCGTTTTTCAGCACGACCTGGCACCTGCTCACAGTGCCAAAACCACTGGTAAATGGTTTACTGACCATGGTATTACTGTGCTCAATTGGCCTGCCAACTCTCCTGACCTGAACCCCATAGAGAATCTGTGGGATATTGTGAAGAGAAAGTTGAGAGACGCAAGACCCAACACTCTGGATGAGCTTAAGGCCGCTATCGAAGCATCCTGGGCCTCCATAACACCTCAGCAGTGCCACAGGCTGATTGCCTCCATGCCACGCCGCATTGAAGCAGTCATTTCTGCAAAAGGATTCCCGACCAAGTATTGAGTGCATAACTGAACATAATTATTTGAAGGTTGACTTTTTTTGTATTAAAAACACTTTTCTTTTATTGGTCGGATTAAATATGCTAATTTTTTGAGATAGGAATTTTGGGTTTTCATGAGCTGTATGCCAAAATCATCAGTATTAAAACAATAAAAGACCTGAAATATTTCAGTTGGTGTGCAATGAATCTAAAATATATGAAAGTTAAATTTTTATCATTACATTATGGAAAATAATTAACTTTATCACAATATGCTAATTTTTTGAGAAGGACCTGTATATAGTCAGATATATTCTTTCAGCTGCCTTCTCAAACTTTCTCTGTATCAGTGTTTATTCCTGCTTTGTAAATGCGTTTAATTTAATATTTTTCATAACGATCTTCGGAAGAGACATGAATTGCGAGGCTCTCTCGCGAGAAGTGAATCAAACTGACGTTCTCCTTGTTCCGTGTGATTGGCTGTTTGCCGCACGTGTCACACTTTGAGATGCACGCGCTTTGCAAACTCTGGATTAAACCTGAGTTGACAGAGAAAGTTTTATACCGAGCGCTGTGCAACAGTTGATCCTGATCTAAACCAGGTTGGATTTATCTGGATTTGTCAACTCCAAACCTACTCTGAAACTCAGAGTTTGTTCAACTAGCTTCATGCAACAGGCCACAGGGAAAGAAATCGCATGTGTATATTAGATCTGTGTATTAAAGTGACGGAAGCGTAATATACAGTACCTACTGCTATAAATGCTGTTAATACGACCAAAAACAACAAAAGAAAAACAGAAAATCACTCACTGCTCTTGATTAAATAACTTTAGTTGCTTTAATAAGAATACATTTCATTACACTTGAATGCTGCAGTTAAATACTCTGGTGAGGAGATAAACATGGCGGACTGTGTCTTACGTAAGAGTAGGGGGTAATCTTGAACCGCTCATTGGAGAGACTGTTTATGATTTATGGGGATTATAAAAAAAGGAGTTGGTGGATTTTTTACAGACACTGTGGACACACATCTGTGTTCAAACACCTTATAAAAGTGAATTTAGCATAATAGGTCCTCTTTAATTCAGAAAGGATGCATTAAATTGATCAAAAGTGACAGTAAAGATATTTACAATGTTAGAAAAGATTTCTGTTTATTTTCTATTTTCTGTTCCTCAAAGAATCCTAAAAAAAATGATCAGCTTCCACACAACACAACTGATTTTTAAATGGATAATAAGGTTCTTAAGGACCAAATCAACATATTACAATGATTTTTATTAAAATCAATGAAGACTGGAGTAATGGCTGTTGAAAGTTTAGCTTTGAATAAATTACAATTTGCAATATATTAAAATAGAAAACTCTACACTATATTACTGTCTGGTTCACTATCCTTGTAGGGACTCTCCATAGACGTAATGGTTAATCTATCCCTCTACACTAATTCTACCCCTAAACCTACCCATCACAGAAAACTTTCGGCATTTTCAAAAAAACATCATTTAGCATGTTTATTAATCCATTTCCCCCATTGGGACTACTGACTGGTCCCCACAATGTAGGTGATCTCAGGTTTTACTATCTTTGTGGGGACCATTTGTAATATAAACCTGTACACACACACACACACACACACACATACAGGTTTGTTTTGGTATCTTAGTGAGGACTTACAAATAACTTTTAGCTAACTTCTAACTAATACTATATATATCATTTGGAGCTTCCTCAACACAAATGTGTCACAATGAAGCAGTGGCTCCACAGAATTGTTCACATTACTTCTCATTGCAGTGTTACAGACTGTAGTTGCTGTGTTTTGCCCCATTTATAGGTCTCTCTGTGTTCTCAAGGTTTAAGTTAATCCTTCTAAATAATCTTTGCCCAGCAGCAATCTACTAACATGAGTTTGCCTTGTAAGCATGCATGTTACATCCACATCCATTAAATCTTTAAATGAAATTATTAAGTAATGACATGAAATACAGCTTAGATTTAGCACTCTGAGTTGAAGTTATGTGCTTATTGTAGTATAAAGTAAAATAAACTTTATAAAACAGATTGTTCAGACTGGTCTGGATTGGATGGTCTGCAATTTAAAGCCTTTGTAAAATGCTTGAAAGCACATGACAAGTTGCAGACTGTACTTTGCCCAGCAACTGCATACAGCCTAATGTTAGTATAATGAACTATATTACTCATAAAAGTAAAATACAACTGTATTACAATAGTTAACTATAGTTCCATTAAAATTTTTCATATTGTTTTATAAAACTAATAAGCCGCATGAGTTGCTAAAGTGCTAAAGTAATTTGACCATGTGTAGATACTCCTCTTCACATGGTGCCTTAAATGACTGTAAAGGCCAATTCACAGCAAGGACGATAACTATAACGATAATGGTAAAGATATAGTTCTGAAATATAATCGTTCTAAATATAAATCATTCTGAGTATAAAAGAATAGCAGAGTCCACACCACAACAATAACAATAAAGGCACAGAGAAATGATATCGTTGGAATCACTTTCAGAGCTATTTTTCCAGCTGATGATCGATTAAAACAGCCAATCAGAATCCATCCTGCTTTCAGAGCTCGAGCATGCAGCGACAGACGACAAAACTGCAGCATAAAAAACAAAAAACAGTATCTTCTACTGGTGTGGATGCTAATATATTTATTATTGCTATAGTTATCTTTATAGTTATTGTTCTTGGTGTGAATGATAACTATACGTTTCTTAAAATTCTTTCTCGAGTCACACAGGTGTTAATGTAGCTGAACTCTACTCCTGTTTGCTTATGTTTTTTATGAAGACCACACATCTGTTTTCAGGTTGTATTTTCACTCTTTCTCACTTTTCATCTTCCTGTGCTGTTTCCTTAGAGACCTCAAGGCACGTAATCTTATGCATGTCGTTGTTTCAATCACTCCATTTGACAGTAGAGATATGGATTTACTACATGCCTTCCAGGGGTTATTATTAGGTTACTGGGGTATACTGACAATCAGATAACACAACCATATCAAATCAATAGGTGGTGGGAGTTTTGTTTTTACAGTTCTAAAGCAATAGTGATTTACTGACACAACTTTATTTGCTTCACATATGTTTTGGAT
>RJVU01044706.1:10316669-10372965 GCA_003731715.1 Anabarilius grahami | reverse complement strand
ATATTTGAAATCATGGTCCTGTCCAAATCCCAACTAGGCTAAGAGTTAAGACCACATTCAGATTAAACAGTGCTGTATTTTTAACGTCCTTCTGATGAACATGTTAAACCAAAGAAGTACAGGAAAGCTATTGTAAGGTGACAAGACAGGAGGCATGATAGGTGATGGTTGAATATCAGGAACATTTAGTTGTCAGATTTCTCAGTTTTTATTATCCTTATTGTTAAAGAAATAACACAAATTGAAGGAGAAATAGGAATTATATTGTATCTAAAATGTTAAACAAATCAAATTATATTTTAGATGCTACAAAGTAGCTACCAGCTTTGTCTAGAATAGAGCTCAGTACAATCTAGGCATGGTGCATCATGGGTTGCTTTTTAAAGGCACAATATGTAATTTTCGCCGCTAGAGGTCGCTTATTCAATACAAAGGCGTAGCTTAATGACGCCTTGATTTCGCGGAATCATGGAAGGTGTTTTCTTCATGTCTACAGCCAGTGGAAAAGAATCCCATGAGACTTGGGCAGAAATCATATTCACGGATGAGCTAATGTATAAAAGATTTATTAACATTACTGCAGTATGAATCAGGGTGTGGCTGAAAGGTTGTTGGAGCGGAACGAGGCCGCTGGAGCAATTGATAATGAGAGACGAGCGCGACACATGGCTCGAGAGACTTTTATTATGCAGCAGACGACCGTTTCCGCTTCTTCGGGTCAAGCGTATGTGGGGTAACGCAGTGCTGCTTTATCATATTAGATACATTTGTGTGTTGAAAGTTATAACATTACTCAGTGGCTACTATGAGATACTTGTTGCACACTGCAGTAAGCTAGATCAATATTAGGCATGGTAAAATATGATACTCGCAGTAAATCAAGAAAACCAGATTTAAACAATAATACTTACTGTGTTGAGCTATATAACGATGATTAGTTTTCTGTCGATGAATTATCCAAACAGTTGCTCCCCTGTCTAATAAAACACATGATATATGAAAGCAACTTTGGTGTTTCCATGGTTTCTAGAAAATAAAACATATACAAAGTAAAACAGTGTCCTGGTTAAAATTGCTTATTTCTCTGGATTTAAACATTCTTGGAAACATTTGGAATAATGTAAGTACACAAGTCAACAAAGTATATAACATTGTTCTAGTGGTTTTTGGATATTTTAATCCAAAAATCCTACATATTGTGCCTTTAACAGTATTGAAGCAGTTCGTATGTCTGCATGAAAATGGTTGGCTGTTTTCATTGACTATCTAGTCTAACTTGTCCAATAAAAAATAAATAAATCAGATTTTTGTTTGTCAAGAACCTGTAGCTCAAACAATAGAGCATGGCGCTAACAATGCCATAGTCATGGGTTTGATTCCCAGAGAATGCTTGGACTGATAAAATGTACACCTTAAATGGATAAAAGCATCTAGCAAATGCATAAATATAATGCAAATGTAAAATAAATTCATTTGTTTGCACAACTTCCATGTCATTTCAAAACTAGTTGCAAGCATTTAAACAAATTCCATCAAATTTGTGACTCTTTTTATATTGAGATAATATAAAACTAAAGATAGTCTTGCTTTCTACACTTGCCTTCACACTTAGTTTCTGAATCGGAATGTATGAATGCACAGTCTATTGAGATGCAGAATGAAAAGCTCACCTCTGCTGTGCTGCTTTTTGCTGGAATTGAAATTCTGCTGCGGTCTGCCTGTAAAGCTGCAAAAGCTGCGACCTGCATCTGGCATCTTCGCTTTATACTGTATAGGTGACTTTTTTGCACTTCAAAGATGTTATTCGATGTTATGCAGGTTGTATTCGTAATAAGGTACCCAGTCCATGGTTTTATTCATTCTTATACTTTTACTTTGTATACATACAAGTTACAAGGGAAACATATAGATTTAGCTAAATTTGTTACTCAGGGATTTCTTTTGTTTCCTTCTCCACAGAATGCCACCTGTGAAAGAGTTAAAATGCGACAACTTTTCTGCAGTTTAGAATGCATGAAGCGAGAATGAAAGTAGATGGCAACACATCTTATCAGTGGTGCGAAAAAAATAGCTTTCTAAAGGAAGCAGGGTTGGTTTTCAACAGGTGTTCTAAAGTGCGAGTCGAAGACCCAAATGTTGTGCTATCACCTAGATCTGTCTATTTGTACGTATTGTATTTGTTTGTATGCATGCATGTGTGTTACCATATGCCAATCTGTACATGTCTGTGTGTGTGCACGACTGTATGTGAGAAAGCAAGCCCACATCATACTAGCTTGGCATTGCAAGACCACTTCCTCTCCAGATAGTGCAGTGTCTCACTAATAGCATCACTTTTTATAGGTACACTACAATAGGAATCACTTCTGCTTTTCAGCTAAAACGTTGGATTTAATATTCACCCTATTAGTTACTTAATTTTTTGTATTTCTAAATTCTTAAAAAACTTTTACTTACATATAAAGTGTCATATCACATTTTTGTTATTACATATATTCTCAGAAGACCACGTATAAATACTAATATATTAAAATAAAATAAATATCAATAGCTTGTGAATATCAGCAGCCGACCTTTACAGTTCATGTGTCACATTTTAAATAGTTTTGTGATGGAATGCAAGATTTACAAAGTTGTTGTTATTGAAGGATAAAGATTATGTAGGATGAAGTAAATATAATTTATCACTTACCTATATTTATTTTATTATATTTCCCTGAAGACAACATATAAATAGTAATATATTTTAATAAAGTAAATATAATTTAGTAAACATTTTCCGCCATCTCGTTGACTCGGAATTAAATTGTCTGTTTTTTAACACTTATTTGTAAACATCCTTTTAACATGTGAAATGAGCAACAGCACTTTTACTTGAGCTGCAGATTTACTGTTGAGTATTAAATAGTTTTAATAACTTTGTAAATCTTGCATTATATCACAGAACACTTTAAAATGTGAAGTGAAAGTGAAGTGAATGTGACTGTGAATGTGAAGTGAAGTGAATGTGAAATGTGACTCAAACTGTGTAGGTCAAACTGAAATGATCAGCAATCTTGCTAAAAGTAAAATAAAATAATGTGTTTAAATGTTTGCAGATGTCATTTAAAGTTGCAGAACAAGCTGTTTGGCTGGCTTTGTTTCAATAAATGTCCCTTTTTATGGAGAGAAAGTTCTGAAAGTTACAGTTTATTTTCATAATGTGTAATATATTGAACTCTTTTGTCTCAAAAGACCAGGGTTTAAAAACAAAATGACTACAGATAAAGTAAAAGTCTATATACTCTAAGTGGACCAACCACTGACACACAATGTTTATCTCTAACTTGCAATACAAAAACACACTTTTGTCTTTCCAGGTCATCGACACTCTATCAAAACTCTCTTATACACCTATTGCGCAACAGACAGGGATCAGGTGGGTTTGCATTTGCAAAATGAATCAGTTAGACACATTAAAGATCTTCTTATTCTCTGAGCTAAAATAAGGGTTCTGTTCTGATTTCACAGGTCATTCCCCACAGAGGAAAGCAGTGAAAATGAAGACATATACATTCATTTGGCAGATCTCATAGAGTAAGTATAAAGCTCTCTTAACATAATTGGGCAGTTTTTTTGATTGGAAGCAATGAGTTACTAATTTTGACTGAAACTCATTAGCATTTGCGGTTTTTGTCACCCACGTTTTGTTTCTGATAAACTCTAGAACTGAACAATTGATATTTTCAGTAATGTATGAGATCCATAACCTACGCAAGTGTTGCGTGGAAGAAATGTGAATGGCTGATTAATAGTAAGTGTGGAAACAGGAAGTTACACAGGAATTTGAGGCATACGTACCTCAGTGCACTGATATATTGCATTTAGAAACCAGAAGCCACAAAGTCTAAATTTTGACTAGAACTGTTGTGTAATTATGTTCATATTTTAAAGCAATTTTGAAGTCCTAATCTTGAACGTGTTTGTGTGAACAGTGAGGAGCTGGAAGAAGATATTTACGACCCCGTATACGGAGATGTTGAGGGAGGAGAGGTGTATGAGGATCTGATGAGGACAGAGGCTGCTTCGTCTCAGGCGGTACTCAAATGACTCGATACCACACACACACACACACACACACTCCCAATGCATCAAAGTGTTGATTTCCTTTGTAAAACACCTACTCCTACCAGAAATATGGTCGTTTTTTTGTAAGTATCTTTTTGAGTAAATTCACTGTAAACTCAAAAAGCACCAGTAAAAACATAACTTGTGTCTTTAAACTGGATGAGTTGCATTGTGACCATTTAAAACTTCATTAGATTGTGTTTTTAAAGCTTTGTTTGGAAAGCTTGCTGTAGTCTTCTCTCACGTTAGTGAGTTGTGTTGACAGAAACAGGCCGAGGTGGACATCAGAAGCTGCTGTCTTTTAGAGATCAAACAGACAGAAGCCAAATACACTGAGACTCTGGAGACCATTGAGAAGGTGAGATTCATATTCTCAGCATGGAGGATTTCATCATACCCCTCTTCACGTCTAGTGATGGACAGCTGCTCCGCTGTTGCCACACAATGTAGGATATAACTTTCTTACATGGAGCTTACTTTTTTTTTTGTCTGTCTTAACAGTATTTTATGATTCCACTGATAAAATTCATCTCAGCAACAGAAATTGACAAGGTTTTCATCAATATACCAGTGAGTAAAGCTGACCACAGTGCTTCTTTTTTTTTTTTAAAGAAAACAATGTCTAACATTTACATGTGTGTGTGTGCTTCACAGGACCTGGTTAAAGTTCACAAAAGCCTAATGACCGAAATTCAAGACTCAGTTCAAAATAAAAATGCAGAAAACCTCCACCAGATCTTCATTACTTACAAAGACAAGTATAAAACCAGCATGTTCAAGCACAACACACTTTTCATCCATAAAACATCCATAAAACTAGATAAAGTTGAAGAAACAAGACAAAACTACATAGGATAAGAAGACAGATGTTTACAGAGAATATATATTTTTCTTAGTCCACTGTTATTCATTCATTCATTTTCACTCAATTTATTTTGAACATAGTCTGCCAATGGGGTAAGAAAAATAAACTGAACGATAATAAAATTATCCAAAATATTATTATATTTTTTAATTTCATTTACTCAACATTTATTGAAAACTCAAACAAAGCAATCATATTGAGGAAAAAGGAATTAAATATGCAAGGGGTGACAGATTTTTCTATAGAATCAAATTTTGTGGAAATCTGCAGAGCTTTCGTTAAATTTCTGCAGGCCTAGTTAATATTTAATATATCTAGAATGATATTACTAAGCACTGCTGATGTGTGTGTTTTCTGCTAACATTTACCCTGTCTGCTTTAGGCTTTTGCTTTATGGAAAATACTGCAGTCATGTAGAATCAGCCATTTCTCTGTTAGACTTCATCTGTAAGGAAAAAGAGGGCGTTCGACTGAAACTAGAGGTGCAAAACTATGTTTCATTATCTGTCATATTTACAATATTACATTCTCATTTTATAATTTATCATGCGCTTTTCTCATACCCGAAGATTTTTTTTTTTTTTTGTAGATCTTTCTATGTTTTTATATTTCATTTACTTGATGTTGCAGGAATGTTCAAAGAGAGCCAACAATGGGAAATTCACTTTGAGAGACTTGCTTGTGGTTCCCATGCAGCGTGTGCTGAAATACCCACTACTGCTTCAGGTACAGTAACATGCATGCACCCATACACCCACACTATTGTCATTATATATTGTCCCCTTCGAATTAACACTAGAGAAAAGCAAATCACATTTTTGAGAAGCTTTACTGCATACAGTACTATGTTGGAATGGGTCTCTTTGATTGTCCTACTAAAATGGACCACATGGGGGCGCCGTCTGGCTAGTTTTCTCTTCGTCTGTGACCACTACACTACATGAACTTACAGAACTTGTCATCACTGCTGTAGGAAAGTTTTACTCTCCTGTTGTGTGCACGAAATACATTTCTGATAGTACAGGTTGCACAATTCAACACAATAAGTCATTATATTAAAGGGATAGTTCACCCAAAAATGAAAATTCTGTCATCATTTACTCACTATCAAGTAGTTCCAAACCTTTATGAATTTATTTGTTCTGCTGTACACAAAGGAAGATATTTGGAAGAATGTCAGTAGCCAAACAGATCTTGCCCCCCATTTACTACCATATTATTTATTTTTCCTATGATGACAGAATTTTCATTTTTGGGTGAACTAGCCCTTTAAAGTCAGCATGAAACTGCAATCACAAAAAGTTTTATGTTTATAATTTGATGTATTTCATTAGGGAGCATTAGGGATATCCGAAAAATGTGTGTTGGGACTTGATTTTATCCACTGGGAAGTGACTTTATTTTGAAAAGTGATCAATAAATGACAGATGTTGGAGGAAAGATTAGGAAGACAAACTCTTGTCTTCAAAATCACACGCACAATATATTGAAAAATGTATTACCAGAATTAAATAGGGCCAGTTTTGGTTTGTGGACAAAGGGACTTTAAGTGAAGATAATTTGCAAACTTATCACTGACAGATGTTGAGTGGCAAACTTTAAAGGGTATAAATAGTAAAATTATGAAATCTGGTTGGGTATGGTACATTCTGAAAGTCATCTGACCAAATTTGAAGTCGGTCTCTAGCGGCATCAACAGTTCAAAGTTTCATAAACTTTTTAACTATATTGAACAGAGCTGTCTAGATAGATTTTTTCCCTGTCATTTCTTGGGACATGCCAAAATCAAAGTACCTGGTTAATTTAATTTCCATCCAACTAGAATTAGTACAGGAAGTCAGCCTCTATCTTGGTGTACTGACATATTTTAAAGGGATAGTTTACCACAAAATTAAATAATTTACTCACCCTTACGTCACTCCAAACCTGTATGGCTTTTTTAATAATGTATTTTCCTCCATATAATGAATGTCTTTGAGACCCAATGGTGGTTGGACCCCATTGACTTTTAATATATATTATTTTGTGTTAAAAAGTAATTTAATGTTGTAAATATCGTTGTATCTGCTTCTATCCTTTGAGCTACTTTTTTCGAAAGTGACCACTGGAGGTGCTATAACCAAACCATTTTTTTAAATGAAATGAAATTAATTATTTAATTTTAAGGACAGTGCACATTGATTAACATTTCTGTAAATGTGCAAGTAGTATTAGCCAATAGGCTAATTTCCTTTGTCAAGGTGTTAAAAGGACAGTGTATTTTGTCAGATGTTTTGCTGTTAATTTGCAATAAATACCATGAAGTATAAATATAAATAAATGCAATATATGGGCTAGTAAATGATGACAGAATTTTCATTTTTGTGTGAAATATCTCTTTAGTTTAGTAAAGTGACCTGGCTTATTAAGAAATTAATAAGCAAAGTCAGTTTTACTAAGAGATTTTTCACCCAAAAATTCTGTCACCATGTACTCCCCTTAATGTCTATCCAAACTCATAAGACTTTTGTTCATTTTCACAACACAAATGGAGATATTTTTTTATGAAATCTAGAGAATAAAAAAATCTCAAATGTAGTAAATGGAAGCTCAAACATGCAGGCTTGAAGTTCGAAAACCAGTGAGGTTCTTGCGTGTCAAGCAGTTACGGTTGAACTTTACCATATTTGACTGCTCTATGTATGTTTGCTGATCACTGTTTAAATGTGAATACAAGCCTAAATTAAATCTTTTTTGACATTTAAAGGGATCATGTCTCTTCAGAAAACTTGAATTAAACCAGATAGATTCCTATCTCTTTGTGAACGTTTTGAACTGTCAGAGTTTGGGGTGAATAGACTTTCAAAGGAGGCACAGAAATCTCTCAGGTTTCATTAAAAATATCTTCATTTATGTTTCGAAGATGAAAGTCTTATCAGTTTGGAATTACATAAGAGTGAGTAACTGATAACAGAATTTTAATTTTTGGGTGAGTTATCCGTTTAACTAGGCATAATATGTGAATAATATAACCATCAGTTACTACACTAGTTCATGCTAAAGTTAAGTGACTTTTTAAGTGAGAGGTGCTTCACCACAGGACAGAGATGAGAACAGAAGTGAGTGGACAAGTGTTAGAGACGTGTGTTGCCACACACCTGCCAGCCTGATACACACACACACACACATACATAAACAAAAGCGGGGGCTGGTGGCAGTGTATCTGACACTCTGCCCCATGCAGCCCAGTTCTCAAACACATTGTGCCCACTTCCTCTGGAATTACTCAAACATACTCTCTTTGTAAGATTGGAGCATGTCTGACTTTGCATGTTTGCAATAGTTTGTGGTCTGAACCCCCCAAAATACATAAAATCTGATTTTTACTAACCCAATCTGAACCACATAAATATGTTGTTTCATATCTAATAAAATGAGAGTTTGAAAAATTGTTCAACTCTAAACGTTCAAATCATATTTCATGTAGTTTTTCATCATTTATGATATTATGAAACTGTAACATCATACTGGCATTCAGCATGTAATGAATGGGACATGAGCGAACAAGAAAGGAGTTTCAGACACTGCATATTCACTATTATGTAAATATAGTAAATACAGTCTGACACTGATGTTGTTTTTCAATTCTCTCTACGTCTTGCATCTTTTGCCGTGGTGTTGATGCATAAGTTGTTACTATGGGAACTGATGTAGATATAGCAGATATTGACTACTGTATGCTGCCTGAACAAATTAATCAGAATTCATCACTTGCAATATGACAGTACAGATTAAAAAAAAAAAAACAATTGGTATTACAAAGCTCATGGTGTCTTCAGAAGTACGGATCACCACTAGCAGTGAGTTTTGAGACCGAAATACAGATAAATGTGTGAAAGGGGCAGAATTTACTGGTAGATCTACAGGGAAGAACACTGAAATCTCATTCGTTCGTACGGTCGGTAATTGGGTCTCTATAAGCTCCTGCTCTGCCTTATACCTCCAATATCTTTTGGAATATACACACACCTTAGTCTAGGTGCACGTCCACACACACGCATGCTTGAGCTTCCATCAAAGTCACAGCAGCAGTCTGGATCAGAATGTAAATCTGGAAAGAGTGCTGAACTTTCTAATCACCTTGTTTATTTGCTGCGATTGGGCTGTTTGTCTCTCTCCAGCAGCATTCGATTGCACTCTGAAAACAAATGCATGTTTCTGATGAGCTGCACAGATTTCACACTTGGAACAACACCATTTCTCTCCCAGTGTGTTTGTGTGCTTGTGAGTCTGTTTGCACACAAATCCAAAGGCCAGATTTGTTTATCGAGTTAATTAGTTGTTATAACGTGGATCTCAAAAGGTTCTGTCGATGCTCTTCTCCATACTGTGGAATAAATCTGGTTCAAATAAAAATGTCTAGCATCCCCTCAAAACTGACCTGGTGCGCTCATTAGAAACCTGGCAGTCCTCAATGAAGTGGTCTAGACTCTTCAGAGTTTTGATGATGATGTTGTGACCACATTCCATGACACAGAACAGAGCCTGAACATAATTCTGAGTTTCAATGACATATAAGGGTCTCCAAGATAAAGAAATCTTTAAAAAAATCTAGTAAAAGAGAGTAGAAATATACTCTTTGGTTTCAAATGGTGTTTGAAAAATATACATTTTCTCAGAAATACTTAATTTCTTAAAAGTTTAAACCTTGTTGGCCACAACACATGATTTGATTGACAAAAGTTTTTCAAATATTAATAATCAGTGAAGAACAATTGATGTGGGGGGAAAAACAAGATATTGTGGCCATGATTTAACTAAATTAAAATGAGGGGGGAAATTAGTAGAACATGGTCACAATTTAACTAAAAAGATGGAACAAGTTAATAAAATGAAATATCAAATTAGTAAGTTGTGCGAACGATGTCTTATATTTTCTCCCGCATGTCGTGTGTAGGTCTGTACTTTAAAAAAAAACAAAATTCTAATAAAAAATAATAAAAGATTATAAGATTCCCAAACTATAATTTCTTTTCAAGCAATGTACTGTTTTAATGAGGCTTTTTTCCTTTATTGTGGTATCGAGACAATATCATTTTGACATTTTGACTTTATAGTCCAAAATTTGATTTCCGAAATTAAAAACATGCTGATCTAAAAAGAGATGTATTTAACTAAGCACTTCTTTCTTTCACTTTTCCTATAGGAATTAGTCAAATATAGTAATGACACCACTGAAAAGAGCAACCTACGAGTAGCCCTTGATGCCATGAGAGTAAGTATCAATTTCTTATGGAATCTACAGCAAAAACATACAGAAAGTACAGATTAACAACATTAAATGCTTAAAGTGCTTGTAAATGCTTTAACATTACAGTTTTTCTGAATTGCTAACACACAATTCATGAAACAATTCACAATTTTCTCACAACTATAAACACAACCTTGTAACTACACACCAACTTCCACATCAAACTTCCACGTCAAAATCAAATATTTCAGTCAAAAACGTATTCACTTCTGTCAAAAACAAACTTTGGCCAAACAGATGACACACAAAACCTGCAAATACTACTTTTCCTTTACAAGAAGAAGAAAAGTTCAAAAACAAAAGAACTAAATATGAAATGTGTATGCAACACAGTATAGTATACTGTCAATTACAGCAATACATAAAGAAATAAATTCTCCATCCTCTGCACCTTCAGCCATATTTGAGGGTGTACATGTGCTACAGTTTACTGGACACAGAATCACAGTCTCTCATATAAAGTACTGTTACTGTGTACTGTAATTATAATGTATGTGTAAGTAGTATAAAACCCTGTTGATGATTCTAGGATGCAATTTCTAAAGCACAATCACCTGTGCTCCAGTTTATATTATCCCAATATCCCGAGATTCTGATTGGTGTTTCGTCGTTTTTCCTACTGAATGTTTACTGATGGATAAATGCGTGCTATTTGAGTTTACATAGTGACACTTGAGTTAATTATACTGTTTCTGTTTTCTGAATGAGAACAAATAAGGGCATTTTTGTGTAGAGTTTTGCATTAAAAAAATTGGAATGTGTGTGAAAACAAGTGAAACGTGTTTATAGTTTTGATAAATGTGTCTTTGTTTTGAGAATTGAATAAATGGTTTGGGAAATTGTGTCAAATGAATCAGTTATAGTGTGTTCGCAATCGAGAAAAACTGTAAATGCTTAAAGGTGCAGTAAGCGATTTCTGAGAAACACTTTTTGATTTTTTGAAATCAACCCAAACAAAGCTCTCCCTTCATTGTTCTGCCCCCAAAATGCATGAACACACAATGCAAGAGTGGATGTCTCTTTATCATAGCAAGATGATGAACGAATGATAAGGAAGAACAAAAAATGAACATACAGTACACAAGAGTATATACAAGGAAGAATTTGTTGTTAGTCAACAGCAGCACACCAGCTCCAGACAAACAATGACACTCAAAACTACAGCTAACATTACAACAACAGCATATCTTGGTTCCGTACATAGCAAAAACTATTTTTTATACCTCGCATCCATTTTCAGGTCTCTCCAATGCTGGAAAGTTGTTCTAATATTAACGCAGAGCTGGCAGAGCATGTCGCTTTAAAAGTAGCCAATGTAGTTTTGTTGCAGTCATGAACCGTGAATGGCTACTTGCTAGCTGGTTGTTGGTGGTATGTACTTTAGGTTGTACGGTGCAGTTTTGTCAATGTTCAGGAGTACACAAGCATATAGATGGCCTCAAAGCTAACACAAACAGCCACAAAACTCTCATTTTAAGGTGTCACACTCCTTACCAGCTCTTTAGAATGTGACATCAGATCATTCCTGCATATACTTGGTAATGTTTCCTTTAATATTGATGAGATTATGGGGTTCTAGTATGTGAAGTGATGTCAAAGGCTCATTTCTGTCTCACTGGCAGAGTAGGTGGAAAGCAGATTAATGGCTATGTGAGGAGCAGTAATGGAACAGAGGCCTGCGATGATTTAATTTGTTGGAATTATCCTCTCAGTGTTGATTGGTTTAGCCGGATGGGAGCGGTGAGAGTTGCTCAGACAGGGACTGAACTCATCTACCTACCTGCCTGTAAAATGGTGTGTTTAATTTAGACTCATAAGTGAGTGTTTGAGCAGAGGCTGCCTTTTAAAATGGAAATCAGCCGAGATCCACGTCATCCCAGCGGGGTCTTTTCAAAGGCCTCTTTTGGTATCTGGAGATGTTTGTACTCGCTGATGAAATGAAATAATTTCCTGTGGAGAGATAAATACTGGATATATTTTTCATACATTTTTTATTCATTTCATAATTTTTTTATTACTAATTATACTGTATTATGAACACAATTTGAGTCAAAAGCTTATTTGAAAATGAACATGAATTCCATAATGTCTTTTTCATAATGGTTTGGTTCTCATTTGCTTTAATGGCAGCAAACTTAATAATCATGTTCTCCAGCATGATTTGAGATTTTCTTTTTTTTTTAAAGCATCTCAGAGAATTAGTTACATGATCAATGTCACAAATTTACTTATCTGATTAGTAACTTAGAAATAGTGGAGAATCTGACATTTCATTTAACATATTATATACACTACTGCTCAAAAGTTTAGTAAAATGATCAGTAATATTTTTTTTTAATTAAATTAATTCTTTTATTTAGCAAGGACACATTCAGTTTATCGAAATTGACAATAAACACATTTAATGATATTTCAAATAAATGCTGTTCTTTTGAACTTACTTTTTATTAAATAATCCTGAAAAAATGTATCACAGTTGCCACAAAAATATTAAGCAGCACACCTGTTTTCAACAATAATAAGTTATATAAAAAATTCAGCATATTAGAATGATTTCTGAAGGATCATGTGATGCTAAAGCCTAGAGGAATGGCTGCTGAAAATTCACCTTTGCCATCACAGGAATAAATTACATTTTAAAATATATTACATTTTAGATTTTTATTATTATTGTAATCATTTTTCACAATATTACTCTTTTTACTGTATTTTGATACAATAAATGCAAATAAATAAATGCCTTGGTATTAAGAGATTTCTTTCAAAAACTGTTCTTTCTTACAGACCTAGAACTTTTGAGCAGTAGTGTATACAGTAGTGTATATCATTTTACATCAACATTTATTTATTATTTTTTTTAAATATATAAAAACGTAATGCTTTACACTGGTCACACTTTATTTTAATGTCCTTGATACATTGTAATTACACAAATGAGTACCGAGTAATATTAATTTACAACATGTACTTAATATACAGTAGGTTTAGGGTCAGGGTTTGATTTAATGTTAATTGCTTGTAATTAAGCATAGTTTACTACAGTTATTACTGTAGTAAATACTTTATGTAACGTGTAACAAGGACAGATCAAAATAAAGTGTTACCAAAGCTGTATTACCATTCTGTTTATTTTCCTGTTTATTTTGTATAATAGTGTGTGTGTGTATGTATGTATATATATATATATAAATATGCATAAATCTAGGTCATTTTCTTTTTCTTCATTAAACAGGACTTAGCCCAGTATGTAAATGAGGTTAAAAGAGATGTTGAGACTCTGAGGGAGATTGATCAGTATCAGAGATCCATTGAGAATTTGGTAAGTTGTACATAATAAGCATGACCTCTACTTTTAAAGCATAGTCTATTTATAGTTGTTTTCCTGTCTGTCCATGAACTTCCCTTAACAGAATCAGTGCTTACTTTCATACGGAAGACCGAAGGGTGACGGTGAAGTCCGTTTGGTGTCAAATGTGGACAAGCGTAGACAGGACAGGTGAGTCTTAAGGCAAAAACCTTTACTGCAGCCCACTCTTGTTTTTACTTTCATGCCATGTCATGACATGTCGATGCTGCAGACATATTTTTTTGTTCGACGTCGCTGTCATCGTTTGCAAGAGGCGTGGGGACAACTATGAGATGAAGGAAGTGATCGACCTCAATCATTTCAAGATCACCAATAACCCCTCCACTGATAAGGACAGCAGAAAGGTCAGTGAGAAACAGGAGTTTGTCGGCTCAGAAAACATCAAACAGTCATATTTTTCTCATGATCTCAGCATCTGCTCATATTCATCATATTGTTCCATTCTAAAGGTTTTTATAGAGGTCGTACTAGCACGGTTCAAGTGTACTGTAGAATAGAAATCACTCCAGAGTTCTTGTCTTCTCCACACATGGCTCCAATAACTCTCCTTTAGATCTCTTTTGAACTGTTAGAGTGTCATAGAATAGTCTTTGCTGATTTTTTTTTCTCTGTAAGAAGTGTTTATGTCCTCTAGGATACTGTAGGATATTCTAGCAATATCCAAACCATTTCAAGGACGGTGTGACTTACCAAAGTGCATTTTTATGCAAATTAGTTGTGCTGTTGTAAGCCCTTTGAAACCACACAAGTCAGTAAAAATGTCACTTGCCGTACATAGGAAAAGTTGAGGTCTTTATCATTTCTGATCGAATACACTATGGAAATTTTTTTTTTTTTTTAAGATCAAGTAAATAATGCTGGAAAAATAACAAACGTTCAAACAACACTATATAGTGTTCATGAGATGCGATGTTGCCCTTTTTTTCTGTCTTTGCTATCCATGTACATTTCTTATAGAACATAATACTGAAGTTTAAAAGCATGTTACTAACGGAAACAACTTTCATGGAGCTATTCAAGTTATAACGCAATAAATCTTCTTAAAGTTACTTAATATAAATAGGCAATTGACAGCAAAATTGTAATATATATATTTTTTTAATTCTCACGCACATTTGTATGAATATATTTATATTTAAATTTATCAACTAAAAAGCTATGCCTGTATATGTGAGTCAACTGTCATTCAACAGTCTAAAATTTAACAGCCTGGCCTTATACAGAAAAAATCAAGCTGTCCCTTAGACTGTAATGTAAGTATAACTGAGATCAGGCTGGAGAGCCCATCGCAGACTGTTGCAGACAGATGTTACTGCTCTTTATGAGCATTGATGGATGGTGATGGATCGCTGCTGCATGTCAACTCAAGTTCTGCATGCTGAACCAACTGCTGTGGAAAGACTTGGTTGCTTTTGACAACAAACAGTCTAAAATCTGTTCATTGTGCAGAGTATCCCATGTCATATGGCCATATTAAATTGCGTATATATAGAGGTTGCGGAACTTTGTACTTAGATCGATACTTTTTTTTTTTCTTCCAGTCTGTGAAGGCAGACAGCTCAACCTCAGGTTACCTTTGGTTTTCTGATGTTCTTTTTGGGCTTAGCAATAGTCATACAGATGTAAAAATAATGCGGATGTGTCTTTAAACTTTTGATATTTTTTTCTCTTTTATGCCTTTCACCAAAAGGAAGGTTTCTTCTGAACAGATGGTCTGGTGAAATCTGTCTCAAGGAGACCTTGGACAGGCAAAGCCCCGCTGGCTTTTCTGTTTGAAGTGCCTTTCTGCCCCTCCTCAGGACACATACACACACTTAATACACTGATGGATCTTATTCCTTTAACTACAAAACACATACACACAAACATGGCCACATACAAATCTTTAAAAATATAGTAAAACTGTTATAATAGCCATCATTAATAACTTTAACAAACATTATCATATTATGTAATGCTCAAGGGATGTATTTTCTTCTTTTAAAATATATTGTATAAAACTTTTATACATTTACTTTTGGAGGAAAGAAAAGTTTGTTATAGTAATGATATTGCAGACTAGGGCTTTAATGATATTTAAATTAAAAAAATTCTGCTATTTTAAAGTCTTGTCTGGATTGAATTTATAAATAAATTTGCTGATAAGAATGTTTTTTTCCTTTTTAGTGAAATATATGAAAGATTTTAGTATGTGCATGTACTGAACTCAACAGAATTATAATGCTTTTAATGTTAAATTAGATAAATGTATTGATTGCATTAACCAAATTCATGTTCATAAGTTAACATGTATACTCTGGCTGCTCATTTTTTTCATATATTTTACATGAACTATTTATCTGTTAAGCATTATGTCAGGTTTGTTATTAACCTCTTAATAAGAGTTATTGTTGCCAGAAATACTTGCCAAAGTTGTCTGACTGGATCATTGTTATTTTAGTATTATTTATATACTATTTTAGTATTTATTACTATTTTGAATTAATTTTTATAGTTAATTCAGTTTCATTTTAATTTTAGGATTTGTGTGTTTTTGTCTTTTTTTTATATTTCCATTTAGCGTCAATTTATTTTTATTACACTTTAAGTTTTAGTAATTTAACAATAGCTTTAGGTTCACAACACTGGCCTGGATAGAGGCAAGGATGGGATGCTGCAACAGTAGTCTGCATAAATGCTACGCCACACAAATGCACTCATGCACACACATACACATTTTCACATACACACTGAATAGTTGGTGATGAATGTGTCCACTCCTCCAAGGTTGCCTCTGGCTGTCTATTACTGTGTAAAATAAAATGAGCCCCTTTCCCCCTCACCCACCAAGCCTCACTGCCATCTCCCATCACAACCCCTTAATTTTCTAGAACGTCAACTTTTTGTGCCACTTATTACAAAAAGTCTTAATGTATATGCATATTTGAAAGTTAGGTCTTTACATACGAGTCTAATTTGTATCTTTAAGCAGTTATTTTTCTTTTTCTTGTCCTCTGGCAGTGGTGCTACGGGTTCTTTCTCACCCACCAGCAGGGGCAGAGTGGATTTGAGTTCCTGTTCAAGACAAAAGAGCTGAAGAAGAAATGGCTGGACCAGTTTGAGATGGCTGTGTAAGTTTGAAACTTCAAAACCCCAAAATCACAATTCTGTCGCATTTACTCACCCCCATGTTGTCCCAAACCTGTATACTTTGTTTAGTCGAACACAAGAGGAGAAATTTTGTTTTTCTCTTTTCTGTGCAATTTCAATAATCAAGAACCAGAGCCTTCAAGCATTAAAAAGAACACAAAAGGTACTGGAAGGTATGAAAGTATGAAATAAAGTAATTATTCACTGATAATCTTCCCCTCCATTGAGCTTTTAACCAAATCTTTGAGATCCAACTTAATATAACTGTTATTTGAAAGTGAGTAAATGACCATTTGTAATTTTAAATTAACTACTATTTATTTAAATGTGAAAATTTAAAATTGGTTGGGTGACTCACCCTTCATGTTATCCAAAATATTTATGTCTTTTTTTTTTCAGTTGAAAAGAAATTAAGGTTTTTGAGGAAAACATTCCAGGATTTTTCTCCATATAGTGGACTTCAACAGTTACTAATGTGTTTACCAAGGTCTAAATTGGCTAACATTTCCAACGTGATTATGTAATGTGTGCCGCATCGCAGAGCTAGTGCAAGATGAGCATTTGTGGTTAAAAAGTATATAATTTTTATTATCTCGTTTCGTTAGATAAGACCCTTCCTTATTCCTTGGCTGGGATCATGTAGAGCCCTTTGAAGCTGCATTGAAAGTGCAATTTGCACATTCAACCCGTTGGTAACTGTTGAAGTCCACTATATGAAGAAAAATCCTGGAATGTTTTCCTCAAAAACCTTAATTTCTTTTCAACTGAAGAAAGAAAGACATGAACATCTTGGATGACATAGGGGTGAGTAAATTATCAGGAAATTTTAATTCTGAAGTGAACTAATCCTTTAATCTGCATTCAAAAGCTCCCTGCAACTTTGGCCAATGCAAATTCCAGAATAGTGCACATGACAATAGGAAACATCTGCTTTTTTATGTTAGAGAGAGAAAATGTTTGCAAACATCATCTTCTATTCAATAAGGCATCCAACATGATTATATCAATGTCAAGCAGCTTACTTCGCTCTAGTACATGGTGACATTCTGCACCTGTGATGCTGTTGAGATTTGATGGCACAGTGTATTTACAAGGGCTACGCTGAAAGAAATGAAAAGAGAGACGGAGGGTAAAACTAACGAGAGTTCTGATTTGGAAATTGTGTAGGTTCAAGAGGATACGCCGTCCCTCATGCCGAGAGTCTGAAATTATGTTTCCTCTCCTGCTTGATTTATATGTCACCCTTTAAAAACGTTGTTTCTGTACGCACACATATACATGTGGTTGACTGCGTGATGATCTGAAAGGTGCATTCAAACAACAAATTACACCTGCTGCATGCACACCGCTCTCTTGATGCAGGAATCAATCTTAGAGTCGTTCGGGTAAAGAGCTTCCCTACTGCTCTGATTCGTGCCCAGAATCGGAAGTTCTGGTTCCGGCCCCTACAGGCCACAACATTCAGCAACGCTCCTACCCCATTCTCTTTGGCCTCTTAAACATGCAGTTTAACTCACACAGTTTGTCATGTGCTCATTTCCAATCATCCAACTTTGCACCGTTTTCCATATTTCTCATTTTCCATTTCAGATCTAATATTCGCCCAGAGAATGCCACGTTTAACTCTCACCACTTCAAAATGCACACTTTTGAGAGGGCTACCACCTGCAGCTCCTGTCATATGCTTCTCAGGTGAGCTGTCATTGCACTTTCAGTGTTAATTGTGTGCTGAAACAAGTTAATAAATATTTACCAGTCGCATAATTTAAATAGTGTTTAAAGACCCTATAAAATTGCTTGATGAGCACAGTTTTTTCTGTGCAGTGACATTCTCTTTTTATTGGACAAAAGTTTGCATCATCAATACTTTTTGCCAGTTTTCTCAGTGAAAAAATTATTGTAAATGTGTAATCTTCTAAAATATAGTTTATAGACCTTATGCACCAGAAAAACAAGCGCGTAGCCATCTTTATAATTTTGTGTTTGAACTTCCGTTTTTGCGGTAGCTCTGTATATTTCTATGGCATCACTGTCAAAGAGCTGAGTGGATTTACTTATTGTAGTGTTAACGAAATTACAATGAGCATTGTAATGTTTGAAGCGGATGTCATAAAGAATGAGGCTGGGAAGGGTAGGAAGATTTGAAAATGAGCAGTTCATTCATAAATCCGTACGATCTTAGCTTAATGCTGTGGAAATTCAAACTGGAAGACTATAACCTTAGTCAGGGTAGACGCCATATTGAATTTTACGCAGATGAAATCAAGGCTGCGAAGGATAGATTTAAGGCCGGTTCACACCAATGATGATTAAGATTTAAATTAGAATCTTATTTAAATTTTTAGATTTAGATTTAAAGTTTAAATAAATGAAATGGTTGTGAATAATTATTATTTACAAAATCGTTGTAAATTTTAAAGAATAGCAGAGTCCACACCACAGCTATAAAGATAACACAGAGAAGCACAGAGAATGATGTTGTTAGAATCACTTTCAGAATGATTTTTTCCAGCTGATGAGTGATAAAAACATTAGCCAATCAGAAACCATCCTGCTATAAAGTGCTTGAGCATTTAAAATGGTAGATGACAAAACTGCAACGCTCGCTTATAGTAAACAAAATGTTAACGTACGTTGGCGTGGATGCTAATGTAGTTATCGTTATAGTTATCTTTATAGTTATCATTCTTGGTGTGAATGAGCCTTTACAGACTTTGTAATAACATGCACTGTATTAAGGTCCCCAATCAAGTTTTATCTATTGATAAGTTTTTTAGAAAGATGTTTCATCAGCAGAACAATTGGCATGTTGTTAAACAACAGTACAATCCATGGAACACATTGTACTTCTGTCCCTCAAAGCCTTGTTTTTATTTCTGTCAAAAAATAAATATGGTGCTGTTACCCTGTCTAAGGTCTATTGAAGCTAAATGACATGACCTGAAAGTTGATTTCATGGAGTCTTTAATAGTCATGTATGCTGCATGTATGTAAATGAAAAGTCAGTGTTGACCCATGTGACCTTTTTTATCCTACTGCTCTTCAGGGGAATTTTTAACCAAGGCTACCTTTGTACTAAATGTGGAAACGGGGCTCATAAGGGCTGTCTGGGAAGACTAGGAGTCTGTGGAAGGGCAGGTAATGGTCAGTAACAAGCTTCTTCATGTTAACATTTCATATTTGACAACAAAGAATAGAGAGCAAAGAGAGAGAGTGACAATCACACTTCCTTGAATGATTTTCTACCTGGTTTACATATATACGCTCAATGGCGACGCCCAGTACTAAATAGTATGAAAAGAAAGAATCACTAATGACTGTCACACACTGTTCACAGAATTATACTGGACTTTATACCCAGATGATTCCTGATTTTTTTTTTCATGCACAAGCTAAGTTTTTAACATAACATACAAAGCAAGGAGTATGAACATAGCGACAATAACAAGAGTAGCTAAATAAATAAAAAAATAAAACAAATTAAAGAACGAAACAAATAGGCTAACTTTGGCATAGAAAGGCATTGGCATAGAGAATTTTACATAAAGGTCTATCATGCAGAATTTATGTGCCTCATGTTTAAAAAAAAAAGAAAAACGTGTTTTGCGTGAAAATCTCCTTAGTGTGGCTCTCTAGATATTAGGCAGTTATTTTAATTGTACCTACTTGCTGGAGAGGTCTATAATACTCAATATAATGCCACAGAATTTTAATTTGTGCTTGTGTAGCCCTTTTGCTGCTTTTATAGTTTTCTTTTATTCTCTCATTATGATCTCAGGTGCTGCTGTTCAAAAAACACAGGTGAGATAACCGGCGTTAATCTAAGTCTAAATTGATTGTCGATACGGTACACTTCAAGCATAATGCATTCTATTTTGGAAGTAGAGGGAAATTATTGTATAATGTAGTCTGAAATATAGTATATGTATATTATTGACCTTTAAATGTATAATTACTGTACTGACAGAATGCTGTCTTAAATAGGAATGACAGAATCGTTGTTAGACCGTTTCTTTGTGTCAGTGTAAAATCATTTTGACAATATTTTTACCAGTGTTGCAAAAAGCAGATAATAATAGCTGAGTGTGTACATATTGCAGAGAATCTGTTAATGATATTCTCTCTCTCTTATTTCACAGAGAAAGACAACACCTAGGAAACAAGAAGACCCAGGTAGGTGTCTTTGTCTTCAGCATGCTTCTGTATATAGACTGTGAAGTTCTCAAGACTGGTGTAAATATCTTTTATATACTGTATTTTTATACATAGTCGTTTGTTCCCCATGATCACCCTTATTGTTGTTTATATGTGGAGGTTCATTCAGGTGCTAATTGCTGGGAACTTAGTAAGTATTTACTTAGTAAGTAACTAGTAAGTAATTCTGTGAATGCAGATCTATGTGGTCATTCCAGATGATAACAATACACAGTTTATAATCAGAATGACCACTTTAAGCAGTTCTTTTGCACTTGCTTTTATGACCTTTTAATACATCATGCAGTATGTACCGCAGAACCATTTAAAATGAACTAGTGAAGAACAAATAGTGATCAAAAAATGGTGAGAAACGTAAAGAAAGTACAGTCATCTAAATTTTAAAGTTTATAGTAAACTTCATAAAACTCATCAGTAAAGTTTTGGCCATCATTCAGCTGGGGTCCACTACAACAGGCTTGTACTAATAGTGGATAAAAGCAAGATGACAACATAATTTATAACCTTAATTAAACTCCGCCCTCTTCTTGAAAGGGGGCCGGGATCAGCAGCTCATTTGCAATTAAAGGGACACACAAAAACAGCTTGTTTTTGTTCACCCCCCAAAACTGGCTATTTTAACATGCTATAAAAAAATATTTGTGGGTAATTTGAGCTAAAACTTCACATACACACTCTGGAGACATCAGAGACTTATTTTACATTTTGTAAAAAGGGGAAAATAGGTGCCCTTTAACCTAGTGTTCGGAAAATAATCAATGGATCTGTCAAGTACATGTATAATACTCTAATTTAAAAAAATAATATAACCATTTGTTATAATGTGGCCATTATTTTGTGTTAAATCTTGTTGAAAGCATTTAGCACCAAAAAACAAATCTATTGAATTGCATCGCAGAATATTCTGCTAGGATTTCCAGCCATGATCATTCTCAGAACCATGTCACAAATCATATGAGACATGTTATTTGAGTTATTGAATTTTTAATTAATTAATTAATTTTGTAATGGTATAGAATTTCATTAAATTTTGAATTGATCAAAAGTTAAATGAGCAATCATGTTTCTTGTAAAAACTCGCTTTCAAGGTATTTTTAAAGTTTTTTTGTCAACTGTGGCAACATTGTTATGTGTTTTGTCATTCTCAGAAGTATTACTTGTAAACAATCAGGAGATGTTCTCATTTTGCTCCAAAATCACTGCCACATCATTTTATTTTCAGAATGGTGAAACTTCGTGCTCAGCTTAAACAGGTGCTGATTTTCAAAATTGCTGCGGTTCTGTTTTGCTCTACTGGGATTAAATAACAATCCTGAAGTGCTGAAGGGGTGTATTCATGTTGATGGGAGGAAGAAGTGGTCAGAAACAATAAATTAGAAACAGCACAAAATTGTAACATTCATAAATGGATTCTTTCTTCAGGAAGCCTAATGTTCACACCAATTTCAATTACAATCTTGGTTCAGGCCGTTGAAGTTAACAAGCCAAGTTATAGGTTAACCAAGAATACATCATGGGATATTCTCGTAATCCTCTTGGATATCTTCCTTAGTTTCCTTTCATGGATGAGTTGTTTCAGGATCACTAAATCCACCAAAGTATTTTTTCCAATGGCTAGCGTACTTTTCCAATTGTTTTCAATGGGGAGCATCAACAAGCAGAGAACAGAACAAAATGGATGAGAAATTAATATTGCTGGTCTCCGAACATACATAGCAGGTACTCTACATCGTGTTGACATTTTAAGTCTGAAACAAATTACCTGCAAAATCAGTTATAAGTAACAGTGCCACGGATATTCTGTATCATAGCAACAAAGCGTCTCAACTGAAAAAAAACATTGCGCTGCCGAAGCGCTTTAAAGCGCTCACAGATAGGCATTTTAAGCAGAGCACTTTGGTGTACACAGCCTAACTGCCACACTTTTCTCTTCCACAGATCTGCTACTAAACTGTACTTGTATCACCAGTTATGGTTTTAGGAATTCTGTCACAAATTTGACACTCCTGGTGAACACCATATAAAACACCTGGGATGTCAAATACGTGTGTCCTTTTAGTTACCTTTAAGCAAGGGCCGCTGAGCACCAGTCAGAGCTGCCAGGGTCAATCCAATTGGCTGTAATGGCAGGAATGGCGTGTCCAACAGTCAGTAGTGGTCACATTATACTTTAGTTCCCTTTTAAATGGGAACTCCCACTGTGTCCTCTAGAGGACACTTTGGGGAACACCTCCAGTGTGACTGGTGTCTGAAGCACGTGTTTAAATGAATGGGTGTTCTTGGATGTTTCTTTTTGAGTGACAGAATCTGGCATTTGAACTCAGTGCGCTTAACTCCTGAGGAGGTTAAATGCGTGTTGTGTGATGCAGATGCAGTGACTTGTTCCACCCAGTTTGGACTGATGAGAGTATAGCACCTACTGTCTGCGGCTAGGTTCCCGCGGCTGCCAATGCGGTGAGGCAGGATCGAATGCGGGGGTTGTAGGCAGAGCACGGGAGGAGTTGAACAAGAATATTTTTGTTTAAGCTCCTCTTGCTAGTTCTGGTACTGCTACTGATTAATTTGCTAGATCTAATTCTGAGGAATTAGACACAGAATTAAGGTTGAGGTTGCCTTCCCTTAAGTATGGGTCCTTTAAGTAGGTAGCTCCCTTTAAATTAGAAGCGTTTTGCTGAGGCCTCCGCTCTCCTGAGCTCCACCTAGACAGTGACATCAAGTGTGGTGGCTCTCTGCGGGCCGCTGTGATAAACTGTATTAAAGGTTGAGTGTAGTTTGGCCACCTCTTGCTTATAGAAAGTCATTTTGCTGAGGATTCTGCTCTCATGAGCTACACCTAGACAGATATCAAGTTTGTCAGCTCTCTGCGGGCAGCTGTGATAAGCTGTCTTTAAGGTTGAGTGCAGTTTGGCCTCCTCTCATTCTAGAGAGTCGTTTTGTTGAGACCTCCGCTCACCTGAGCTCCATCTAGACAGTGATATCACATATTTTGGCTCTCTGTAAGCTGTTGTGATAAGCTGTCTTTAAGGTTGAGTATGGTTTAGCCTCCTCTCATTTTAGAGAGTCGTTCTGCTATGGCCTCCGTTCACCTGAACTCCATCCAGACAGTGACATCAAATGTGCTGGCTCTCAATGGGCTGCTTTGATAAGCTGTCTTTAAGGTTGAGCATGGTTTGGCCTCCTCTCATTCTAGAGAGTCGTTCTTCTGAGGCCTCCGCTCTTCTGAGCTCCATTTAGACAGTGACATCAAGTGTGTCGGCCTTCGGTGGGCCGCTTTGGTAAGCTGTCTTCAAGATGGGCATTGTTTGGCCTCCTCTCGCTATGGAGAGTTGTTCTGCTGAGGCCTCTGCTCTCTTGAGCTCTGTTTTGACAGTGACATCAAGTGTGTCAGCTGTCTGTGAGCTGCTGTGATAAGCTGTCTTTGAGGTCGAGTGTAGTTTGGACTCCTCTTGCTATAGAGAGTCGTTCTGCTGAGGCATCCGCTCGTCTGAGCTCCATTTAGCAGCAAGATCAATCTCCAAGCTAAGGTGATCTGCCTTCCACCTCTGTGTGGCGTCCCTTAAGAAACAGGTAGCTCCCTTATGATAACCTAGAGGCAGCTACCTCCTTTTAAGGGGCTTTAGTAGGCAGCTCCTTTTTTGATATGCTGAAGTTTCAAGGTCACAGTTGCCTTCCCTGATTTGGAGTTATATAAGCAGGCGGCTCCCTTGTGGTCATGAAGTCGTAGCTGCCTCCCCCAGAATCAGGGTCCCCTAAACAGGAGGCTCCTTCATTTATCTGGAGGAAACTGCCTTCCCTATTTCGGGTTCTTTTAATAGACTTATATTTTATATAACATTATGACCACCTTCCTAATATTGTTTTGGTCCCCCTTTTACAGCCCTGACCCATCGAGGCATGGACTCCACTAGACCCCTGAAGGTGTGCTGTGGATTCTGGCACCAAGATGTTAGCAGCAGATCCTTTAAGTCCTGTAAATTGTGGGGCCTCTATGGATCGGACTTGTTTGTTCAGCAAATCCCACAGATGCTTGATTGGATTGAGATCTGAGGAATTTGGAGGCCAAGTCAACACCTCAAACTCATTGTTGTGCTCCTTAAACCATTCCTGAACCATTTTTGTGGCAAGGTGCAGTATCCTGCTGAAAGAGGCCACAGCCACCAGGGAATACCGTTTCCCTGAAAGGGTGTACAGGGTCTGCAACAATGCTTAGGTTGATGGTACGTGTCAAAGCAACATCCACATGGATGGCAGGACCCAAGGTTTCCCAGCAGAACATTGCCCATAGCATCACACAGCCTCTGCCGGCTTACCTTCTTCCCATAGTTCATCCTGTTGCCATGTGTTCACCAGGTAAGCAACCTGCCATCCATGTGATGTAAAAGAAAACATGATTCATCAGACCAGGCCACCTTATTTCATTGCTCCGTGGTCCAGTTCTGATGCTCATGTGCCTACTGTTGGTACTTTTGATACTTTTGGTGGACAGGGTGTCATTATGGGCACCTTGACTGGTCTGTGGCTATGCAGCCCCATACGCAACAAAACTGTGATGCATTGTTATGTGAAACTGTGTATTCTGACACGTTTCTATCAGAACCAGCATTAACTTCTTGAACAATTTGAGCTACAGTAGCTTGTCTGTTGGATCGGACCACACAGGCCAGCCTTTGCTCCCCACGTGAATCAATGAGCCTTGGCCGCCCATGACCCTGTCGTCGGTTCACCACTGCTCCTTCCTTGGACCACTTTTGATAGATACTGACACCCCAGGAACACCCCACAAGAGCTGCATTTTTGGAGATTCTGCACAATTTGGCCCTTGTCAAACTCGCTCAAATCTTCACGCTTGCCCATCTTCTAACACATCAACTTTGAGGACGAAATGTTTACTTGCTGCCTAATATATGCCACCCACTAACAGGTGCCTTGATGAAGAGATAATCGGTGTAACTTAAAATATTAAACCAAGTGTATCAGTGAAGTTGCCTGAAGTTCTCCATAAAGCTCTCCAATACATGTAAAACAACTGTTTTTTATGATCTGCTTTAAGACCTGGGCACCTGGCAGTATTAAAAACAACAGGTTTATAGACTGGATACTAAGGAGCTGTTTTATGCTAGAAGAAACCCTCAGCCTCTCTCTAAGGCTTCAGGGTGAGTTTATGCTTTCCCCCCAGTTTTATTAACCACCATATACTGAGGCTCTAGAGAAAGAAACTATCTCAGATGATCTCCTTCTCTGTCATTGGTTAGTGTGACTGCCTCTGATTTAGTGGATGGGATTGTGGAAACAACAACTGCTGCTATGCATCACTTTATTTGTCCCGTGTGAATGAGAAAAGTGGACATTTGCTTTGGGTTGGGAGGGCCAAGCACAGAGATCCAGCACAGTGCTACAGTATATTGGAGCAAAATCAGTGGCTATGTTGCTTGATGTGAAATTAATTTTCTTAAACTGTTTATAAGAGGCCATTAAGCATTTATTAATAAGTGTATCATAAGCATATTGGTAAACACTTTTCTTAGTTGCTTTGGGAGCTATTTTTCTGGCTTTTTTGTTGTTGTTTGTTTTTTGTCTTTGGGGAGAAATGTGCATTCAGGCATATTTTGCCTAATTTCTCTCTTTTTTACATTTTTTTTTGTCAATTTCATAAGGCGTATAACTCAGCACCTGTAATCTTTTTCATAGTTCCTCATTGTACTGTATTTAATTTAAATGCATTCGCAAGCCATTTGACATATATAATCTGTAATATTCAATGAGAAAATGGTTGGGACCATTGGAAATTGATTGAAAGTGGGCGTTAATACCAGCATGTGGTCAAGTGGTTGAAAAATAAAAGGGTTTGGTGATGTCAGCGAAAAAGACTTTTCAGAAGTGACAGAGATCAAAAATCTTATCTTTGGAATTATCTATGCAAAATAAGACCACGGACCTGGTTTAGGTATAAGGCCAATTTTGATTTTATGTTTAATTTTGTTTTTACAGGTTTGCCAAAAATGTTGGTCATCAGAGATTATTTTGGGGTCCCCAGTCCTCAGGGCGGACTGCCGCTGAATGCTCAGATTGGTGATGTCATAGAGGTCATCTGTGCTGATCCCCACAGCTCCTGGTGGCAGGTCAGATAAAGTACTGCAGTATTTAAACACCATGTATTGTATTCTGTGGTGTCATGGGACCCTGAAGCTTGATCACAACATATATCAAAGCAAACAGGGAGCACAAAAACTTTTTACAGATAATTTGTTGTTTCTGATACAGATATATCTTGTGACATTTTAAACAAATGATACATGCAGTAACCAGCATTTCCATAGCCAATGGGTGGTCGGCCCATTTAAAGGGTTAGTTCACCCAAAAAATCCAAATTATCCCATGCTTTACTCACCCTCAAGCCATTCTAGGTGTATATGACTATCTTCTTTCAGACAAACACAATTGGAGATATAGTTAAAATATCCTTTGTAATGGTAGTGGGGGGTACCATTATAAAGGCATTTGAAGCATTGGGCCACATTTTGAAAAAATGCATCCATCTATCATAAAAGTAATCAATACCGCTCCAGGGGGTTAATAAAGGACTTTTCAAGTGAAGTGATGGTTTTTTGTAAGAAAAAATATCCATATTTAAAACTATAATAACTAGCTTCTGTCAGATGGCCATACACATCGATTTGCAATGGAAGAGTAACCTCTGACCTGACGCGTGACATAATGACGAATGTGGAAGCGCAGAGGATAGAGCAAAACAAAACACCGGTCACTAATTAGAAGTCTAAAATGAGAATTTTTAATAAGAAATGTTGGAGGATTTCGAAGTGAGAGAAGAGGAGCTTGAGTTAGTTGCCCAGCCCTTGTTTGAACCACGAGAGGTTACGGAACTCCTACATCCTACATCCTACATCGCATCAGGGGGTTACTCATTTGCCACAAGTCGACTTGCACAGTATGCGTACGGTTGTCTGCCGGAAGCTAGTTATTTGAATTTATAAAGTTTTAAATATGGATATTTTTTTTACACAAACACATCATTTAGCTTAATTAACCCCCTGGAGCCGTATAGATTATTTTTATGATGGATGGATGGATGAATTTTTTAACTAATTAATTCATATTACTCTGTATTCACAGCACTAATATGAAGTGTTTTAAATATTGCAATATTTGATTATTATTGAGCAAACTTGTTGAGTATATAATATGCTACTGTAAATGCATACACATCTGTACTCAACTCACGAGTTATTTTAGGCCACTTACACACTGCAGCTAAATTCGGTTGTCAGTTCACCTCTTAGTGCTTAATCGCGTTCTGTACACACACAGTTCAGTAAAATAAGGGAGTGACAACCGCATTCTACAACCAAATTAACTCCCAAAAAATACAGGTAGTGACAACCGCATTTACAGAAATGCTATGCAGTGTGTACAGAACCGAACTGAACAACTAGTTGTTCATTTTGTTTTTTAACGTTCATCAGAAATGTGTCTCCCTTCTGTATGCGCAGTGAATCACAGGGAAAGCACAAGCCTTGACTAAATTCAAGTTGCCAGATCTTGCTAGTAAAATCAGCGAAAAAGAATAAGCCCATAATGAACCGAAATAAATCCAAATGCTTTATGCTGAAAATAAGA
Organism: Anabarilius grahami; assembly: GCA_003731715.1. NCBI lineage: Eukaryota > Metazoa > Chordata > Actinopteri > Cypriniformes > Xenocyprididae > Anabarilius > Anabarilius grahami. Next base: position 10,344,357 of record RJVU01044706.1, on the reverse strand, counting down.
CCAAACTATCGCGATTCATGTCTGCTCACTTTAATAACTCCATAAACCCGTTCGCTTTATGAGATGAGCTTAAACAACAAGCCAAAAAATGCTTATAATGAGTGACCATGACAACACAGAAAGAGCATGCTCTGTGTGTCTGTACAAGCATAAACAAAACACGACGCCTCCATCGACTGTGTTTAGTTAAATTGCTGAAAGTAACGAGTGTTTTGTCACTGTATTGGTCACGATAACGGATACCAAACACAAGAGACACCAGAACGTCGCTATGGTTTCCAAGCTGTCAATCATTGCATTTTCGAGAGTGAGTCGTGTTCCGTTCACACGTGTAATTATTTTTTAGTTAATTCACTCCTGCATTTAAATGCGGTTGTCACTCCTGAAACTTACAGTGTGTACGTGGCCTTAGTATCACTGAGATACTATTAAAGTTTTTATGAATGTTTTAAATAAGTGTTTATTTTTATATTCTCTGGTTTCATTTTCATTTTATTTAAAGTGCCCCTATTATGCTATTTGCAATGTTCTGTGTAGGAGGTCTCCTACAACAAGTTTACATTCATCAAAAGTCAAAAAAACACTTTCATTTTGTCATATTATACATTTCACATCACCACATTTTTCAATGATTCTCAGATGACTAGTCGGATGAATCAGTCTCTCTAAATCCCTCTTTTCTGCGAGCCTGATCTGCTCTGATTGGCCAGACGGCCCAGTCTGTTGTGATTAGTCTACTGCTTACAGCGTGTGTGGAAACAAACTCCCATTACCATAACTGATTCAGCTCTGGAGGCTTCCTAAAACTCAGCGATTGTATACACTGTAAAGACAGTAACAATGGTGTCGATTTTACCATATCAATCTAAGCACGAGTCCGATGATGAAACATTGGAAGAGCTAGATATTCAACCCAAACCTCTATCACAAAGACAACTTGAGAAGGACATTTCTCAGTGATACGCTACTCAGTTTGACGTACATTATGAAATGTTGCAACTGTAATTCCTCACCATCATCCTTTGGAAGTGAAAATAAACCAAATTTACTTTAACAGCGCAAAGCACAGCATCTTGTCGACATGTCATCCACTCGAATGAGCTACAACGTTTGAGGGGGGTTCAAGTTTTCGTGCGATGTCCACGCATAAGGTAGGCGGGCATTATGCAAATGTGTTAATTTGTGACGTGTGAACTTCACGGAAATGGAATTCGAATTACAAATGACTCGTTTAAGCGGTTCAGAGTCAAATCTTTACTTAACTTTAATTATGATGCACTTTCAGATTTACAAATTTTGCAAACTGTTTACATTCACATATACCTACATTACACACTGCATGAAAGGTAATTTTAAAAAATCCATAATAGGGGCACTTTAAAGTTTTAGTAATTTTGTGGTTTGTTTTTGACAGGTTTTGTATTTTAAAAATATTTCTATATAGTTTTTAAATACATTTTTTATTTCATTTTTAGTTATTTTAGTACATCAAGTAAAACTAAATGAAAATGTGAAATGCTGCTTTAGCTGAAATAAAATGTTATTTTATTTCAGTTAACCTCCATTTTATTTAAAATAATGACAATGTTTTTTTATGTTTTTGGTTTTAGTTTTATTTTAACTATAATAACCCTGACTAAACCTAATCCAACACAACTTCAGTACAATATATAAATGTTACACTGAATAGTGACTGAAAACGTTTATTTTTCACAATGCTTTCTAATATGCACAGAAACCTAAATGAGCCGTCAGATATAGGGACTGCAGAGCACAGTCTTTGTTCAGGCATGTTTTGACATTGCAGTTTTGTCTGGAGCTTATTCTCACAGACTGTGTTATTTATTTCCGGCTCGTGCCGGGCTGTTGTGGCTCTTTTTCTCAATGGTTTATAGTGGCACTAAAACCTCATCTTCCTCCTGGTGTTGCTCCAATCTGGCCGACGTGCCTCAAACAGCTCGGCAGGGAATAGACACTTAGCAAGATTTCCCATGCTTTATGCTGGGCTATTTCTGCCTGATAACACATACCGAGTAAAAAAAAAAAAAAAAACCTACAGGTCAAAAATGGATGCCAAGAGATTCACCGAGCCAACAGACTGCGACAGGCAGTGGCTAGACGTGCATGTCAGCCGTGGTTCTTCACGCACTAGGCAGGTCACAGAGGGGAGTGAGAAGCGCAACTATTGAATGATAATGCACATCACTGGTTTATTTTATCTTGTGTGAAACGACACTTAACTCTTAATAAGGCTACTAAATCTTCAGGGTCCCATGACACCAAAGAATGGAATTACAGAGCACTAAGCATCCATCTCCCATGTTACTGGAAGACAATTATCTCTGTCCCGTTGCCAGAACAGTGCAATCGATCACTGTAATTTAATTTGATCCTTTAGGCTGCCAACTGTTTACTCTAATGGGGTAATAAGTTTAATCTTTATCATACGCTTATCTGTGGCATAACAAATATAAAGGGCTTTCAAAAGCTACGGCGAAACATTATTAAGCCAAATAAATCATAAATACAGTTCCAGTTTGGGGCTCCAATCTAATTTGTGGTAGAGGTGCATTTTTCTGAAATTCATTTCATACTTGTTAGAGATGATCTTAAAGGGAGCCTGGATAGAAAAGTATATATTTTTTCAGTATAGTTGTTTGAGAAGATATTCATTACTCCTTCAGTCAAACCTTCAGCCAAACTCGCAATCAATCATAGGCTGCTAAATTTTGGCATCTGGTTCCGCCACGTTCACAGCGCATTATAACCTCCCAGCTGTTGTTTCATACTGAGTGGGGGGAATTGTCTGTTTTTATCCAGAAATATACAGATAATTGTGGCTGAAACCATGCAAGAAATGAGCCTATTTTAAAACTGGCATCCAGCCTGCGATTGCTCAATACAATCTATTGCGTGAGGACATAATATGAAACTCAAGTCTAATGTAATTCATAAATCCAAATGTGCTCGGAGCAGCAATATCAAACAATGGCTTATTGGCGAGTGTCATGATTCACGAGGTTCTGCTGTGGAAGCTGTATGATTATTCAGCATTAGATGATGCTTTCATTCTGATGCGTAACGGAGTTTAACCGTGGGTAGGGGCTGAACAGTAATTAACTGTGGCTCTAAATGAGATTCACTGCTTGTTGTGAGCTAATTGTCTTAGATTTATTAAAGCAAAGGGGAGGGGGGAGCATCGCCTCAAGGCAAATATAATGCAATTAACAACCACACGTCCTGGCAGGGCAAAATCCTGACAACACAAGAGACCGGCTTCTTTCCAAGTGATGCAGTCAAGCCCTGCCCATGTGTAAGTATGTATATTTAGATGACTTGCAGAATCATTTTAATGCTGTTGATTTGTATTTGTATAATTTTTTTTTTTTTAATTAATACTTTTAGCTAGGTTGCATTAAATGTATTAGTAAAAAATGACAGTACTTCTACATTGTTCAAAGGTTTCCTTTTCAAATAAATAAATAAATTCAGTCGGTCACGTTCGACGTACGTCGGACAGACCGACGAATAGGAATCTCGCTAGAGAGGCCAATCTACTTCGAGTGTAGCTAAAACGAGCCAATGCGCATTGGCATGCAAGGATTTGCAGCAGCAGTTCTGGCCTGCTCTGCGCGGGTATATAATGAGCAGCAGATGCATTGCATCTTTAGCTTTTCGCTTTGGAGCCGAGCGGTTCGTTTGTTCCTGTCTCTAATCTGCAGGCAATGTTTTAAAAAAAGGAGCCAGTTCTTCAAGGAAGAAGCTTTCTCTTTATTGGTGTTTGCATGTCGGTGCTACGGCGGTGACCAGGTCCTCTTGTTTGTGTGTGTGCGCCCTCAGTGAGTGCTAAAAGGCTGTTATTACAGCTGGTGACGGTGTGCGTTTTCAGAGTGCTAAAAGCTGTTATCACAGCTTTTAAGAGCTGCGCCTTTAATGAGAGTGAGTGCACACTACATGCTGCACATTCCCTGTCAGTGTCGCCGCGATCTTTCCCCCGTGTGCTTCAGCACCAAGAGAGAGCTAGTCTCCCAAAAGAGCTTACATTGGTGTGTGTTGCGTCTTCCAAAGATGACATTCCAACCGTGTGTTTCTGGATGTGGTTGTTTCCTGCCCTCACTGAGGGCCACGATCATAGTGTGTTGAAACGATGTTCGTGGGTGATTCATGTTTTCGCACTAGAAGGTCGCAACTCTTCTTTCTCCGGGAAGCTTGAGTCCCCTCTGTTGTTGGCCAGCTGCCCTTTGTGTGTTAAAGCACAGCCGCGGGTCTTATGGATACCGCAGAGTACCTCTCGCTCCTCTGCGAGTTGTGTGCCGTCGAGCTGTCAGGCTGCAGCGTGAGTTGTCACGGCAACCCAGCGCTTGCTTGGCGCTCTAGATGCGTGATCTCCTTGCCTACTCTCCATTGTAGCGCCCTCTCTGGTGCACCAGAAGAGGTCTACTTTGTTGAAATAGCTTGGGTGACTTGAGGACTGAGGGCTTCTCCTTCAGGGAACCAACCCCCTAGGGCCCCTCCCCCTCTAGTGCATTGCAAGCTGCGCAGCCTCTGGATTGGATTGCTTTTCCTTCTCATACGGGAACCTAGCATTTCATTCAGGGCTCCTGCTGAGGGTCAGATGTCAAATGCTGCATTGGAGAGAGGGCTTTTATGCTCTGGAAATGAGAGTGATGCTGAGCTTCCTACTGTAATGGTGTGTGCTTATGCTGACTCGGATTCAGAGTTTACAGCCATGCTTTCCCGGGTCATTCCGAATGTGCATGGAAAACTTGGCAGTATGGAACTCTATTGGTGCCAAAAATATGGAACACCAAAAGTGCCAAAATCTTAATGCACAAGGGTAGTTCTGAGCTGGGGTTGAGCTGCGCTTGTTGACTAACCGTGATTAAAGTCACGGTGCAGGCCCTCAGCCAGACGATGTCCACCTCAGTGGTCCAGAAGCACCCCCTGGTTTACCTTGCAGAGGTGCGAGAGGTCGTCAAGCTAAAAAGGCTTTCTCGATGCTCCCATCTCACAAGGTGGCCTTTTCAGTGACACTGTCGGGGACTGAGCCCAGCAGTTCTCCTCAGTTAATAACAGACCGGGGAGCTTTCCCCGATTTCCTCGTGGGCCGCCCCTCAGTCTGCTCATTGCCAAGGGTGTCGTCCCCTGCAAAAAAAAAAAAAAAAACTCCGGCGCAGCCTGCTCTACTGTGTCCGCCGCAAGGAGACGATGTCACCCGTCTCTGCTGCTGTTTAAGTGGTCGGTGAAAAATCACCCCTGAGATGGGCGACCCGGAGATAGGTGGGGCTGCTCTTCCCCGGAGAAGGAGGGCCGGGCAGAGAATCCTTTGAGATTGTTCCGCCACTGGAGTTACAGTGGTACCCAAATTCTCAAAAAAAAAAAAAGAGCAGTTCCTCTATCTCTGGGTCCTAAGAGGGCACAGAGAGCAGTGCGAGGCCAGAAACCTCACCACACTCCTCCTCCTCAGCGGGCAGCAGCACGCAGTCTGATAAGGCAACCAAAGCCTCTCCTGCACCCCATGCCCAACCGTGGAACCAAGTAAGTGTTGCACAGCACACTTAAACCCCGCTACGGGCCGCCTCGCAAAGGGATCCCCCTGAGCCGCGTCCCTGCGTTCCACCTCGCTGCCCCACTGCGGGTACGCCTATGGTCCCCTTGGTCCCGCTGTTACGGTCTCTGCGAGCCTGGCTACTGCTCCCCAGTCTGTCTCGCTGGCTCATTCGGACCGTCAGGCTCAGCTGCGATTCAGTTCGCCCGGCATCCCCACAAGATCAGGGGCATCCACTTCACTTCAGTGGAAGCTGTCGATGCCCATGTCTTGCGTGCGGAGATTGCGGTCCTACTGGCGAAGGACGCGATAGAGACGGTCCCTCCAGCTGATATGAGGTCAGGGTTTTACAGCCCCTACTTCATTGGTTACGACCAATCTTGGATCTGCGAGTTTTGAATCGGAGCCTCCACAAGCAACTGTTCAAAATGCTCATGCAGAAACACATTTGCGAGTGCACCTCCCCCCCCAGCAATTGACCTGAAGGATCTGTAGTTTTCACACTTTTCATGTCCCTTGGCACAGGCCGTTTCTGCGGTTTGCGTTCAAGGGTTGGGCATATCAATACAAGGTCCTGCCCATTCGGGCTGGCCCTGTCTCCCCACGTCTTCACGAAAGTCGTGGAGGGAGCCCTTGTTCCCATGAGAGAACAGGGCATTCGCATCCTCAACTATCTCGACGACTGGCTCATCCTAGCTCAGTCTCGGGATCAGTTGTGTGAACACAGAGACCTGGTGCTCAGTCACCTCAGCCAGTTGGGCCTTCAGGTCAACTGGGAAAAGAGTAACTCTCCCCTGTGCAGAGGATCTCTTTTCTCGGTATGGAGTTGGATTTGGTCGATCAGACAGCACACCTCACAGAGGACCATGCTCAGTCGGTGTTGAACTGCTTGAATATGTTCAAAGGCAGGACAGCGGCCCCACTGAAATTCTTTCAGAAGCTCCTGGGCATATGGCAGTGGCAGAAACCCTGGCATCCAGCCTGCGATTGCTCAATACAATCTACTGCATGAGGACATAATATGTCTAGAAGTCTAATGTAGTTCATAAATCCAAATGTGCTCGGAGCAGCGATATCAAACAATGGCTTTTTGGCGAGTGTCATGATTCACGAGGTTCTGGCAATCACTTCGAAATGCTGCCAAGCCTTCAGCCCGTGGTTGGACCCCTTCTTTCTTCAGGCAGGAGTGCCCCTAGAGCAGGTGTCCCGGCATGCTGTGGTGTTCACAGATGTCTCTGCCACTGGCTGGGATGCCACGTACAACGGGCATGCACATTGGCTTGTCAACTGCCTCGAGTTGCTAGCAGTACATCTTGCCCTAAGCCGCCTGAAGAGGCCGCCTGAAGGGGCAAGCACGTGCTGGTCTGTATGGACAACACTGCGACCGTTGCGTACATCAACCGCCAAGGTGGTCTACGCTCCCATCACATGTCCCAGCTCACCCGCCATCTCCTCCTTTGGAGTCAGAAGCTTCTAAGGTCGTTTCGCGGCATTCATGTACCCGGTGTGCTTAACCATTTGGCCGAAGAGCTCTCACAAGCTGCGCTGCCAGGAGAGTGGCGACTCCACCCCCAGGTGGTCCAGCTGATTTGGAGAGAGTTCGAAGAGGCTCAGGTAGACTGTTTGCCTCTCCAGAAACCTCTAACTGCCAGCGGTTTTACTCCCTCTCCGAGGGAACACTCAGCACAGATGCATTGGAAACAGCTGGCCCTGGGGCCTTCGCAAATATGCGTTTCCCCCAGTGAGCCTACTTGCACAGACCTTGTGCAAAGTCAGGGAGGACAGGGAGCAGGTCCTGTTAGTTGCACCCTATTGGCCCAACCGGACCTGGTTCCCAGAACTCATGCTCCTCGCGACAGCCCCTCCCTGGCGCATTCTTTCTCAGAGACAGGGCACCCTTTGGCACCTGCGTCCAGACCTCTGGAAACTCCATGTCTGGTTCCTGGATGGGACGCAGAGGTTCTAGGTGACTTACCCCCCGAGGTACTTAACACCATCACTTCAGCACGTGCACTGTCTACGAGACGTGCTTACGCCTTGAAGTGGAACCTGTTCGTTTAGTGGTGTTCTTCNACAGAGCACTGGAAGGGGGCAGGGCCCATGGCGCTTTGGTAGGGATTCCTATTCGTCGGTCTGTCCGACGTACGTTGAACATGACTGACTGAATGGGAACGTCTCGGTTATAAAGGTAACCCTCGTTCCCTGAAAGAGGTAATGGAGACGTACGTCCCGTCGCCACGGTCGCTGTACCCCGCTGCGTGGCCGGCTCCCCTGCTCAGCTCCTCAGCGAAAACCTAAAAATGCAATGCACCTGCTGCTTATTATATACCCGCGCAGAGCAGGGCAGAGCAGCTGTTGCAAATAATTGCATGCCAATGTGCATTGGCTCGTTTTAGTTACACTCAAAGTAGATTGGCCTCTCTAGCGAGATTCCTATTCGTCAGTCTGTCCGACGTACGTCTCCGTTCCCTCCTTCAGGGAACGAGGGTTAACTTTGTAACCGAGACATTTTCCACATTGATAAATATAATAAATGTTTCTTGAGCACCAAATCAGCATATAAGAATGATTGATGACGGATCATGTGACACTGAAGACTGGAGTAATGTATATGGTGTATCTACTCAATAAAATTGTGGCAACAGATTACAAGCAATATTATTATTTAAATTCAACATATAAGAATTGAGTTAGAATTAATCAAATTAATTCCTTAAAAGTCAACCATTTAAAATGTGTAAAATTAGCAAACACCATTACAAAAACCACAAACTGACATAAAAAGCAAAGTGAAACTGTCCAACTAAATTAAACACTTTCAATAAAATCAACATCAACATCTAAACCTCTGTTAATTAATGTGTTTCTATTTCCTTCAGTGATTCTACTTGTTATCATCGGGTGTCTTTAATGTTGGCAATAAAAAATAAAGAGTTCTTAATTCATCTTTGACGTCTGTCTCTTATTCAGATATTTTACTGGTTTTAAATGGTTGACATTTAAGGAATTAATTTGATTAATTCTAACTCAGTTCTATTTGTTGAATTTAATTAATAATATTGCTTGTAATCTGTTGCCAAAGTTTTATGGAGTAGATATAGCGTATTACTTTAGATGGATGGATAGATGTTTGTTTATACTGTAATATACTGCCTTTTGTTCACTATCCAGTCCAGTCATCCATTCAGAAATATATAATAATAATAATAATGAATTATATTTTTCAACATAAATAGGTATAATTGGTAGTGTATAAATGCAAGACATTTGTTTATATATGTATATATGGTACTCATGCTCAGGTACCCAGGACAATCGACTATTCAGGCCAACCCTGGTAAGTCTAAATGGTTAACCACATTTACTCCCAATATCCACATGACACAAAAAAATAACCTGCATGACTACATGTGCTGAGCGCAGTTGTTTTGGTTTCAACCACATGCATGTTGGCTTGTGCGAGCAGGTTCGCCGGGCCTATAGAGAGGCACCATGCAGAGTCCGAGCTCATGGAGAGAGAGAACAGCACCTACCTGGTGCGATACAGAAGCCGGGAGAGCAGAGAATATGCCATCAGCATCAAGTACGACTAGCTATTATACCACCTCATATATTGGAGCAAGTGTGTTTTTATTGCACATAAAATTGGTGTGACGGATGGTCGATGAGGTTCTTGCACAAACGTCCTTTTGCATACAAAGCTTAGCTTTCTTCATGCATTTCCCACCATGCAACTCAATACATTATGCATCACGGAATTTGCATACAGCTCATTGTGTAGCATGGTTGTGGTCGGTGAGTTATCACACCACATGCTCGGTGTGGGCTTTATTACCTCAGAACATTTTATAGTTGCTTGTCTCATGATTAAACCAATCACAGGGTCTCTGTCAAAACATTTTATACTCTTTATGTGGGGCTTTAGGTCCCGTGGGTGTATTGACCTGCGGTCAGAGACTGACAGCACTATTCCACATCCTTATGTTAAAGGAAGTTGTCCACAACATGCTCACATTTAAAGTTTAAAGGTATTGTGGTTTTTCTATAGCTGGTCCAAGGTCATGGAATAACCTGTCACTGGACATTGCATCTTCTCCTGCCCATGATATCTTTAGATCCAGTATTAAAGGGATAGTTCACCCAAAAATAAAAATTATTTACTGACCCTTATGTCCTTTTTTGGGTGAACTTTCTTATTGAGGCTCATCTTAGGTGTTAAAAGCATTTTAATTGCACATTTTAAAGCATTTTAGTATGCACTTGTTTTTAATGTGCCCCATAAATAAAAAGATATGACTTAGCTTAACATTTGTTTGTCAGTCCATTCCCAGGGAAAACTCCCTTGAGATGGCTGACATTGTGGAAGTGGAAGTACTGACAATCCTGGATTGGTGACAATGATTCTCTGCCATCTGCAGGTACAACAACGATGTGAAGCACATTAAGATCCTCACTAAGGAGGGCTGCTTCTACATTGCTGAAAGCAGGACATTCAAGACTGTATTAGTAAGTGGGTTTGAGTTGCACAGAAGCAATGGTCTTCATCAGCATTTGCTCTATTTATCATAACCCTATGAATACATATGTAGGGTGCTATAATTCAGTGTCGCTATCTGTGCTGCAGAGACCTGAGCTTTTTTTATCGGAAAGCCAGAACATTTGCTGATCTGCATATTCCTGTATTTCATTAGCATAATTAATAACATGGGTCCAGCTATTAATCCATTAGAGTCACCAATACTACTGCAACCTTGTTACATTTTCTTTTAGATGGTTTTAAAATGACAAAGTTCCCCCTTATAAAAAAGTACTGTGGTGACAGCATGTAACAAGGATGGTAAAGCTTTGATGTATACAATAGTACTGAAGGATTACCAATTCATATATCATGGTACTCCAGGGCATGTCAAATAATACATAGTATTATTATGGTACACATCCATAAAACCATATATGGATTGCTAGATATAGATCATTTTAACTGTGAGCATTTATAAGCAACTGTAGCTGTTCCACTAAGATAAAAGATGGGTTTTCCCAAATGCAGTAATTTCAAATGAAATGCTTAGTAAGGAATAATTAGTTGCTCATAAAAATGTAAAATTTAAATAAATAAAAATAATGAAAATGAAACACTCACAAAAACCTACATGGATTTGACCATTAATTGAAATCAGAGAACCGTGAACATGCGGATGTGTTGTTAAATTTTTGAAATATTAACTTAAAGCTGCAGTCCGTCAGTTTTGCCTCTTTGTCGCCATCTCTGTTTGAAACCTGCAATTGCAGTTGTTTGTGGAATTATCATCTTTACGCGAGTTGTGCATCAGCACGGCTCCTCGGCGCAAATTAATCTAATGTTTGCTGTCAGTCACCACAACGGTGTGGATACTGTACTTCGGAATCACAGATCTATGTCTTGGAAGTATGACCAAAATAAGAATTTTCACCAGAAAATGTCATCTGAACGAGTAAGTAACATGTCTGCGACTTTTATTCTGACCAACTGAGAAAAAAAGCATTACAATAAATTGCGTTACCAATGGTGATTAAATCTAACGATACTTTGTTCTCAAATTGTTAATGTTAACATCATCAGTATTGCGTGACTATGTGTATTTAGCATTACCTGTCGATTTCAATTTCTGTAGCCACTCCGCAGTCCGAAATCTTTTGCTTTTGACTATAGGTGAGTCTTCAGTTGTCACTGATGATTGTCATTTGGACCTTTCTGGATTACAATCCACCCTTCAAAATGTTGTTTAATTATTCCAGCTGCTGTGAGAAAAGGCTATAAAGGATCCGCCACCTGCAGCATCCTCACATGCCTTATAGCCCACTAGCTGGGACTCCTTCTTTATGTAAACAGACATCGTTGTGTCACGTAAACAGACGTGACACAACAATGAATGGCGGCATGCTCAAATTTCCTGCGGAAACCCACCAGTACCGCTCTTTTTAGAAAACATTATTACAAGCTTACCGTTGTGAATCGGGCTAAGGTAAGGAGATAGTTTTGAACACTGGCTGGTTATGTATTTGCTAAAAAAATTATTTTGGATCATTTTTAACCAAATAATTTATGGACTGCAGCTTTAAAATCTCAAGCGGTGCTTAAAGTAAATATTTTAGCTTGCAAAAAAATTGAGAATGGCTATAATGAGCTTTATACTTGTGATATTTCTGTCCAGGAACTGGTTGAATATTACAAACAGCACTCTCTGAAAGAGGGTTTCCGTACACTGGACACGACTCTGCAGATGCCGTATAAGGAGCTCAGTAGTGGACTCAGAACTGCTGGTTAGTATCTACATCTCCTTTAGATTAATTCTGATTATATGATGGCATTAGTCTCTTAGCTCTGTTCACACTGACAGCGACTTGCAGTTATAAAATGACCAGAATTATTTTTCAGTTACCTCAACCATTGCAACTTGAGAATGTTGGGAGAAGTATAACTTTTTGCAGATGCCAAAAAAGGATGGAACAAAAAATATTTATTTCCCCACAAAAACATTAAGCTGCATGACTGTTTTCAACATTGATGATAATAAGAAATGTTTCTTGAGCAGCAAATCAGCATATTAGAATGATTTCTGTAGGATCATGTGAGTAAAGATGCTGAAAATTCAGCTTTGCCATTACAGAAAGAAATTATATTTTAAAATATATTCAAATAGAAAACAGTTATTTAAAAGTGTAATAATATTTCACAAATGTACTGTTTTTACTGTATTTTTAAATGTAGCTGTGGTAAGCATAAGAGACTTCTTTAAAAAAAATTACCAACCCCAAACTTTTGAATTATAGTGTATTACTGTGAGTGACTTCACTGTTCTGCGCTTAANNNNTACAGAAAAGTAAAAAAATATATAAAAAAAATTATTAATTATACTATATTATAAAGAGATTTAATTAAAGAAATTGCCTCATTCAAATTACGATTGATTAATGCATTGACAATTATCTCATGATGTGATGCATTACTGTAAGCAGAGCTGGGTAGTAACGGATTACCTGTAATCTGGATTATGTAATCAGATTCCAAAAATCAAGTACTTGTAATTAGAGTAAACTGCTTTTAAAAATACTTGTAATACAATAGTACAGACTACAGTTACTTTTTTATGGATTACATGATTACATATTATTTACACAATGGCAGTAAGTTGTTCACAATTCATTGATTCTCCTCATTTTTAATTTTTTTTACGTTTATATTTTTTTCATAATAAACCTGCCGCTTATATACGTTTGTGATTCTTCAAGTTTTTCCGGTGGTGAGGGGGAAATATAGATGAGATATATATAAAAAATATATATATATATATATTTAAATAATAGTAATATAATAGTAACAATAATAATATATGAAATATAGATGATATATTTGATGTAGTGATATTGCTGTGAATTTCATGTTTTTCAATATTTGTTTTTGTAATGTTGCTGTTTTCTAAATTTACTTAATTTTAAGTAAATATGTTTTAAAATCATAAGATGTGATTTTGTTTTATTCAGTGTTACTCTCAGCAAACACTAACAGGTACATTAGTGTTAGTATTTTGAAGTATTAACTGTCCATACATTGCACTTTAAAAATCTGTTCTTGTTGATGAATAGAATATATTTTTTGGAATATATTTTTTCTTATATATTATCCTACAATATATGTGACATCAAATAAGTGTTAGCACAAAAGTAATCTAAATGTAATCCAAAAGTAGTCAGAGTACATTACCAAAAATGTGTAATCTAAGAGATTATATTACTGATTGATTATATTACTGATTACAAATTTTGTCATGTAATTGGTAATCAGTAACTGATTACAATTCATAAGTAATCTACCCAGCTCTGACTGTAAGCTCTGCTGTAATTTATATACAAACATACAAAATTGTTCCCCTGTAGAATGCAAAAAACTGATTTGTTGCCACAATATAAAGATATCATCTTTGTCTAAGAGTAACGGGCAGTTACGCAATAACACTTGGTGCATCCAGCAGCAGGAACGTGTACTAGTAGCCAACAGTACAGCTACCTGTCGACCTCCAGCGATTAAAATCACCGTCAGTGTGAACGGGTCTTCAGACAGGTCCTCTTTTAATGCCAGGAGGCATAGCTGTAAATGTTGAACACTTGACATGCTGGCCGTTGGGTGAAAATATAAAGTGCGCACGCACACATGTTGCTTTCATGGGAAAAAAACATACGTCTTTACTCCAGCTCTCATTGCCCAAGATGGCTTTTCAAAGAGACAGACCAATGCTGTGAAGCGAGCCGTACCCACTCGGCACCTGGCAGCAGGAAAAAGGCTGTTTGTGTCTGCTGCAGGCGACGTGGCGAGAGAGAGGACTCGGCTAAACAAGACGCCGGTGTTGCACTCAAGTAGCACAGGCAATCTCCCTGACACAACATGACAGTTTGGTTTGAGTTACAGGAAAAAGCCATGATGGATGCTAAGCTTCCCCTCACCTATAGGGACTTGGCTGATTTTCTCTTTCGCAGCTGAGAGAAAAAACAGTCCCTGCACCGAGAAATGAAAGGGCAGCTAGTGGAGACATGGAAAGTCAGCTTTATTGAACAGAGACAGATGTGTCACGTAGAAAAAGGCTTAGCGAAGAGTACAAATCTGTTGATAGAAAGAACGGGATAGAGGGGATTGTGAGTTAGGGATTTCGCTGTTCTATTTGTCCTTTTTTTCTCAGCATCCTCGACTTGTTAGAGGTGTGTATACACAACTGCCACTCTAGGTAACGCATCCTTTCACAAACCGCAGCAGAAAATCCAGGCCCTTGATGCATCCTGGGACATCGCTCTTGCTTATGTGCCCCAAACCAAAACACATACGCCAACAGATCAGTCGGCGTGTGGGCGCTGACACATCTGCAGGCGCCAAGTGTTTGGTAAACACGTTGAACACAGAGCGAGATATCAGGGTTGGGTTTGATAAGCTAATGTGAGAAAAGTTATTTGCAATACAGATCGCATCGGTTTCAATTCTGCATAGATATCGAACATGTGGTTAGCTGCACGATTTCTGAAACCAATTTCTGAGAGACAGTGTCACAGGAAAAAGTAGTTGGCTCATCATCTACTGCTTCATTCCCCCCAGAGGAGATGCAAAGCAGGAAGGCAAACATATTGTGGATCTGACGTTTGCTAGTTTACATATTAGAAAGTCCTGGATGCTCAGATGGGCGTTCAGATGGTAACAGGACTCTGTGCTCTGGATGAACGGTATCACAGCTGCGTCAGTGACAGGGCCAGGAGCACACACCTGGCAAAAGCTATCAGAACACCTAGAGAAAAAAAAATTTTTTTTTTATCAAGATCCCAGCCACTCCTGTCCCGATAGTGTAAGTAATCCATAAACGTAGTCCATATGGCTGAAGTAGTCCAAATTTTGGTCTTTTCTGTGATCATTTACTCACTCAAATGTCTTTCCAAACCACTTTGACCTTCTTCTGTGAAACATGGAAGTAGATGTTTTGAGAAATGTTTCAGTGTTTTTTGTCCATACAATACAAGTCAATGGGGTCCAAAATAGGACTGGGCAATAAATCAACAAACATATTTATTGAAAAAATAAATCCACAATATCGATAATAAACTTTAATTAAAAAAAAAAAAGTTTTTTAGATATTCTGCCTATATCTACTAGACGATCAGGTGTGTGTTGCTAAAAAAGGCTGCGTATTGCTTGTGGTGTTTTCAGTGTTTGCCATCTCACTATTTGAAGACAGTCCACATGAGATGAACATCTCCCTAGCTACTATGAAAGTTCACTTCACAAGCGTTACATTTGAGAAAAGCTATCTCAAAGGTCTAATGCAATAAACTAAAACTTTGTAAAATTTAGTAAAGTTTGTAAAATGTACTTCTCAAATGAATAACAATAAAAATAACAGCAATAATAATAATGCCATTTATTAAAACATGACAACCAATATATTATTTCATATTTAAATTTATACAGTATAAAGGTTGTGTTGTACAACACCTTATTGGTGAAAAAATATATAAAATATGCAATGTTTTGTTGTAAATTATATTTTCATCTGATTGCATTTTAAAGTTGCATTATACATTGATCAAGTCAAAATCAAGATCAAAAATGTTTTTTGAGCACCAAACTAGCATATTACATTTATGTGTGTGTGTGTATATATATATATATATATATATATACTGTATATATATTGTTTATGTTTCATAAATTTATTTCATTAGACAGCATTTTGATGATACATTTGTATTAAATAATCAAATAAAATCCAGAAAAAATTAAATTGAAAACATAATTTGGGAATAAAAATAAAACAGATTTCATGTCCTAAATGAAAAGGTAGCTTACTCTGTGGAGTTTACTAAACAAACAAGTTATGTTTACGTTTGTTCTTGAGGTCTAACAAGCATGAGGAATGCATTTCCTTCCCCAATTATGGTGAAATTAATATCATGATAAATATTGGATCAAATCGTAAAACACAGACATTTTTCTAAACATTTTGTGAATTTCTCAAGACTTGCATATTTCAAGGAGGGTGTTCATTTGCCCGGTGCTGTGTGGAGTTCTTTATATCAGCTTGTTTATGTTTGTTTTGTTGAAAATGTTTCTGGGTTTTTCTGTTCTTATTTTCTTCACTCTGCTTCGGCTTGGATCTTAAGCTCCAGTGCTCTATGGGCTTTCCGTTTTGAATCCCACCAGCTACAGTTTTGTTCCTCCCTCCCCCTCACCCTTCTGGTCAGGTACAGCTATCAGCCACCTGTCTTATTCATTTCCCCCTCAAGCCATCTCAGTCTTTTCTCCCTGTGTTTGCTTCAGCTCTGTAGTGTATGTGTGTTTTCTGAGAGCTGTGGAGAGAGTCTCTATCGACATTTTGTGTGTGAAAATGTCTGAGTATGATGCAACGCCATTTGTGCCCGTTTTTACTCCAAATCTCCAATCATCTTGTTGCATGTTCACACATTTTGTCCTACTTGGCATGTCTTGTGAAAACATTTGTCTCTAACTTTTCTCCTTTTTCTTACAACTTGTTTTTGTCTTATATCCCCCTCTCCCTCAGTTTTGACCCCGAGAGTGCTTGGCATTGCACTGGCACGATATGATTTCAGCTCCAGGGATACTCGGGAACTCTCTCTGCAGGTGGGCGACCTGGTGAAGATCTATATCAAATGTACCAATGGATGGTGGAAGGGTGAAGTCAATGGCCGGGTAAGGGAAAACACTCTTATACGCCTTTATTTACTTAAAGGTACAGTAAGTGTTTTCTGAGAAACGCTGTAGAAAGTGGATCGGAGAGTGAGCAAGAGGGAGATTTAAAGAAAGACTAGAAACAGAGATGGCTGAGAGACATTACAAAACAGGAATATAAGAAAATATACAGTCAGAGGAATATAATTGGAAGAAGAGGGGTTATGATCAGGAAAAAGCTTTAGGACCTGCTTTATTATTAAAAAAGCTTCCCAGCTCTGGAGAGACCTAAGCGGGGATGCCTGAAAATGGACGCAAAGTTGCTTTGTTTCTGCTCCATACATGAGAAATGTTGGTTTTGCTATGTTTCACAGAACAAAGTTTTGAGTGTCATTGTTTGTCTGGAGCTGGTGTGCTGCTTTTGACTAACAACCAGCTCTTGCTTGTATATACTCTTGTGCACTGTATGTTAATTTTGTATTCTTCCTTTTCGTTCACTCGTAATCTTCGCTTTGTTTTTCATGAAGCATTATTTTGCTTGACTTCAGCTATGATAAAAAGACATCCACTCTTGCATTGTGTTTGTGCATTTTGGGGGCAGAACAATGACGGGAGGGGTGTGTTTGTTTGAGTTGATTTAAAATATCAATAGTGTTTCTCAGAAATCGCTTACTGCACCTTTAAAAGCACAAAAACCTCTTGTGAACTGCTTTAGTACGGGTGCTTCCTATTTTCAGCTTTTTTTCTCTGAACTTGCACATCATGGAACCGAACTCTTGCCCTTCAATGTGAATCACAGTTCATGGTTGCTCAAAAGGGAACTGCTAGGCACAATGCAGCAAAAATGATTGTCAGAGTGTTAAATACAACAACAGAATTATATAATCAGCATAGTTTAGAATCGTAATATAGGCTGTTGATGAGTCAGACAATAATGTGTAATAGTGTTGTCAAAAGTACAGACTTTAAAGGGGTCATGAACTGCGTTGGTTTATTGTTTTATAATGTTTCCTGGGGTGCACTTATAATGTTAGTATGCTTTTTACATCCAAAATGGTCATAATTCATGAATAAAAGGCATTTTTCCTACCCTGATTTTAGCCTCTGATTTGAACGCTCCGTTTTTAGGGGCGTGTCTGCTGTGAAACTTCAGTGTAAACGCCCACTGCTGTGATTGGCTAACATCTTTGCATATGAAAATATCCAAGTATTACTCTCTCATTTAGCGTGTTTTTACTACTACAGCTCTAAGGTTAACTAATCATGAAAAGTGTTGCATTACATTTAGATCTGGCATTATATTTAGATCGTGGCATGAAAGGTTGCAGAGATGAACATTGTAGCCGATCACAGACAATGTTGAGTGCATGAAAGCAATGATCTCATCACTGCAACTCAATTTCTGTACACTAACAAATGCTTTGAGTTTTGCGCATCAGTCACTGATAAAATCGCGCTGTTTGATTGACAGCTTCCGCACGCACTGCTCCAACGATTACAAAGGGGGCTTTCTTTGAGCTTTCTTTATATAATTTAATCACCGTTAAATAACTGATTATTTTCATCCTACTAAGAGAAACAACGAAAGTTGATGTTTGGTCACTGGTTTTATTTACTGACACACAGAGAAAGATCATCTGACTGTACATGAATCATTACATATCAGATCAGGCATTAGAATTAACACTGTTACTTACATGTTGTTGAGTTACTGTCGAGTCCAGGCACTGCACAATATTTTGTAATCCTCAATGGCATGTTTATTGCTTGGTAGCTCGATCTGGTTTAGCACCACATAGGCCTATGTTACTATTGCATGTCATGCGTGAATCGGTGGGTGGGGCTAAACAGGCAGGGATGAAGTAGGCGTTGATCTTCTTCTGCAGAGGAGGTGCTTGCTGCCCTTTGACGTCATAGATCCCCACTTTGGAAATCCTGTCGTTTTCTGGGTCTGGTGTCAATTAAAGCTTTTATTGGACTAACAAGGAAGTTTTCAGCTCTAAAACTTACAGGATATTCTTATAGTATGATGACCTCTTATATGTCAAAAGCTCAAGGAAAATTTGGTTTCTCATGTTATGACCCCTTTAATACCAAGTCTATACTGAAATGTAAAAAATGTGACGCTTTGAGTGCTGTTGAGCAGATTCGTAAACACCTGATTGGCCATTGTGTTCACGTGCTCATCATATATGTCTGTGATTGGCTACAATGATCAACGCTTCAAAAACGTGTTGTAAATAGACATCAATGGCACTCTTCACAGAGTGCTTACACATATACACAGAAACATTGAAAGCAGGTGTCTGCGGACTGGACCCGCTCAAAGCATCACATTTTTAAAATTTCAGTATTGACATGGTATCGAAGTCGGTACTTTTGACAATACTAATGTGTAATACTGTAAGAATGTTCAAGATAGATTGATACCTAATCTATTTACTTATGTTATCAAATTGAACCTTGCTATAAATTGTAGCTGTATTCTGTAATACAGTAGTTGAACATTTAAATTTTTTTTATTTCTGATTTATTGTCAGTTATATAATTTAATAATATAATATTCTTATATTCTGATATGTGTACACTACTGTTCAAAAGTTTGGGGTCAAGAGTTTTTTTAAATACTTTTTTTAATAGATTTTTTTTTGTGAATACTAGACAATGTGCATTAAATTGATCAAAACTCAAAATTGAAAGTAAAGGCATTTATAATGTTACAGATAAATGCTGTTCTTTTTAACTTTATATAAATCAAATAATCCTGAAAAAAAGGATTCACTGTTTCCAATATTAAGCAGCACAACTGTTTTCAACAGTTAGCAGAAGAATAATTTCTTGAGCAGCAAATCAGCATATTAGAATGATTTCTGAAGGTTCATTCGAGACTGAAGACTGGAGTAATGGCCGTTGAAAAAAAAAATCCTTCCGACCTCAAACTTTTGAATTGACAGTTTATATAATATTTTATGTTTTTTAATGTTATATTTTTAAATTATATTTTAACTAATTTATCCATATTAATTATGAAATAGATTAATGAATACAGTCATGAATCCCAAACATAGTCTGTGTTTGGGCTCTATTGATTAACATATGCTATATTTTGTGGCTATAAACAGCTTTCGGCAGGACCCACATTAAAGGTAAAAGCATTTTGCAAATATATCCCAGATCTGAAAGCAATTAAATTTTGGTTTGAACACAAGCGAATAGCATAGCAATATAGAGGTGTGACAACGTGATTGACATTTGAGAATGAAATTAGAGTTCAGAGCTGCATTTCTATGCAATATAGCAGATCTTGACTCTCCAAGACACCTGAATCATTCCTCAAGCCTTTTTAGATTCACTTTCCTTCATTTCATATGCTCGAGTGCGTTAACGAGAGAGATGATTAACTGGAGGTGATGACAGAATGACTTTTAATGATTCTTCTGCATGTCATTATCAGATCTGACCCACAAGAGCTCTCAAACTAGTCAAAGAAGATGAAGAGATATGCTCTATTAGTTTTAAGTAATGTTTATGGATGCTGTTTATATCACAGGTGGGATGGTTCCCTTCAACCTACGTGGAGGAAGAGGATTGACCAGCACAGGAAGTCATCCTCACTATGCTGTGACAGTGATAAGCCACCTGTTGTAATAGTGAACAATGCACCCTTACTTGAGTGAAACAAAGCAATTATCAACCTCCTCTAATGGGATCCAGTGGACTGTGGTTGAGGCCTGCAGTGTGATGCATCTGAGGCCCCGTCGGCTTTGAGTGTTCAATTAGTTATGAATGTCCCTCGCTGCTCCACATTCAGTCCAGACATCTTTTTCTCTCACTCTTTCCCTCCCTCTCACCCTGTCACCTCCTGAAATCTTCACACAGGGCCTGGGGCCCCCCTCTCTCTGCCTGTTTAAAATTTAAACTCCATTTCTGCGCTATGCCGGACCTCCCATAAACTCAGGAGTGGCACGCAGAGAGAAAAGCCCTGAGCTGGCCGTTTTTTTCCCCTCCATTCGGCGACCTTTACGCGGTGCTTTCAGCTCACCTTGTGCTATAATTGATGATTTCATCCGCCCGTCTGACTCTGCAAAGTTTGGCTGGGGCGAGATGGAGCGTGGTGCTGTCACGAAGCCTTCCTCCCTGCCTTCTCCTCTTCAGCCCTGATAACACTTAGCAGCAGTGCTCTCTCAGTGCGCTCGGGGCGCTGCGCGGTGACAGGAGGCCTGCCGTTCAGTGCGATATCCATCTCAGCCGGCCTGACGCACTGCGCTGTGATCAGTCATCGCCTCTGTCTGTTTCTGAACCTCAGGTGCTCCCAAGCAGAATGTTGGCACTGATTTTGGACTAGAGTCAATTCCTTCTCTTTTCATGCAAAGGAAAGACTGGTTAACATTACAGTGTTTGCAATAGGGACTGAGGCTGCTAGACACTGCAAAAAATGAAAGTATGATGTCAAATAAATACAGTTACAAAAAACCTGCCAATTTAAAATGTCAAAAGTTTGGGGTTAGTAAGATTTACTTTTATATAATACATAAATAATACTTTTTATTCAGAAAAGATGCAAGTGACAGTAAAGACAATTTTAAAAAAGATTTCTACTTAGAACAAATGCTGTTCTTAAGCTTTCTATTAATCAATGAATGCTAAAAAAATTTTTTATCACACTTTCCACAAAAATATTAAGCAGCAAAACTGTTTTCAACATTAATAATAATAAGAAATGATTCTTGAGCAGCTAATCAGCATATTTGAATATTTTCTGTAGGATCATGTGACATGATTCAGGGATGAATTACATTTTAAAATATATTCATATAACAGTTATTGTAAATTATAATATTTCAAAATATTATTATATTTCCTGTTTCTACCAGAAAGACTCGATAAGCAGATAAACGTTTAAATAGATTTATTTCTTGAAGAATTTAAAACAAATGTGAGAAATATATCCAAGCAATAATCGTATCACATGATTAGTTGCCGTAAGCCCAGTCTTTAGTCCAAGTCTTGAGGTAAGCTGGCAGGTCCTGCCTGAAGATGAAGGCAGGGGCGGAGCCAACCCCCGGACAAATGGAAAAGGCCAACCTGGTGGTGGTGGGGAGGATGGAGGAGAACGTCAGCCACAACACCTACGAGCAGCAGATGGGAGAGTAAGATCGAGTTTTTATATAAGGTGTCGCACTGTGATTGGCTAGATCTAATTTTTTAACAATGAATGATGTGGCGTTAGAGTCTTCCTGGTAGAACCTATACTGATGCTTCCATATTGTGATCAAATAAATGCAGTCTTGTTGACCATAAGAAACTTCTTTTAAAAACATTAAAAATATTACTGACCTCAAGCTTTTGAACAGTTGTGTATATCCAAAGTACTTTCTCTGAAAAGGTTTTTATATTTTGTGTCATTTGTCTTCTGAGGTAAGTTTATCTTGTTTTAAGGATGTTTAGATGTTTTTACTGAAAAACACCGAGAATAGGATTTTCTGAGGACTGGCAGCACAGATGAACTTTTGTTTAAAACATTTTTGTAAGTTCTGTGCAAAGGAAATTGCTCTCTAAATGGACACACATTTTTTACAAGCTGCTTTTTATGCTAAAATCTAAAGTCTTTTCTCAAAAATCTATATTTACAGAAATGTCATTTTCAATGCTGTCGTAGACGTTGAAAAGATAATTGCAATCATACATCTGTTTCTTAATGCACCTAACAGTTCATGTTGTCTGGTTTTCATCAGAATACATGTAAAAAGAATAAGAAAGTGAATTCTCTATAGCTGTATACAGGGTCCAAATGTGACTTTTTGCCACACTCGCCGATGGTGCGAGAAAATTTACTAGATTTTAAATTCTGAATGGCCATGAAACTATTTTGTATTACTTTTATTAAAATATTTTTTACCCATTAAAGTGACATTCATATGTTTAATTTTTTTATTAAATTATTTTCTCTCATAAATACAGTAAGCTATAATATAATAGGGAATATTGTTGTAATTGGTTTTCCCTTACATCCTTTTCATTCTGTTATTTGTTTGTATCCCTTTATAAATCCCTTTAAGCTACTTCCTCAATGACATCATCCTCTAGGAAGTGACATCATTTTGGAGGGAAAACAACAAGTAAGTGTAATATAAGTGTTAGCAATGGATTTTATGGCTTTTTTTGATGTTTTGTAGGGTCTGATAATATCAACATTTTTAACAAAGATGGTTAAAAAAAAATCTAAATTATCTTCAAGTTGACAACCTAATGTAAATTAACTCTCAATCCGTAACTTTAGCTCTTTATTTCTGTCCTTTTAGGAATTAAAATAAACTTTTCATTGTTTAAATAATCAAGTTATTATTGATGAAGTTTGTGGCAGAGCTTGAGCAAAGTACATTTTTGAAAGTATATGCCTATTCTTTTATTATAATCTGTACTTTTTTTATAGACTTTTTTTTTTTAATTGCAAATGGTAGTACAACATAACCAAGTAAAGCATGCCANCCTTTTTTTTTTTTTTTTTTACTATTCGGCTGTGAATGATTTATTGACTCACTCACTTGTCAACACGTACTGTACTGCCATAACAATGTAACCTGCAGAAAGAGTCACTGAAAAATCCAGAATGTGCAAACATAGACAAGCTGAAGGTTATACAGTGAAAATTCCCAGTGGTGTGAACTAAATATCAGCCAATTATGTTTAAAGACAGGAACTAACTGCAACGATGTGAATAAGTATTTGCATTCATTGTCAGAACTTTTGAAAAATACATACAAATAATTTTCATACAATAAATATTCATGTTTTGTTTTTCACTCTTTATTATCATAGTTTTGAAGTTGTAATAATTCATTTTTATAAATAATTCATAGTTTCCTTAGGCAATGATAAAACAAAATCAATACATAAAAGGCATTTGTAATGTAGCACAAACATGATGAAGGCATGATAAAGTTATTAAGACAAAGAAATCTATTAGTTTTAATAAAATAAGCCATACATTTATGAACAGTAAGCATTATTATTATTATTATTTAAAGCGGCAGTAAGTTTTGCCTCTTTGTCGCCATCTCTGTTTGAAACCTGCAATTGCAATTGTTTGCGGAATTATCATCTTTACGTGCTTAGTGCTGCACAACTCCTCAGCGCGGATGAATGTAATGTTTGCTGTCAGTCACCGCACCGGTGTGGAAACTGTACCTCGGAATCAGATTGTAGTCTTGAAGTATGACCAAATTAAGAATTTTCACAGGAAAATGTCATCTGAACAAGTAAGTAACATGTCTGCCACTTTTGTTCTGACCAACTGAGGGAAAAAACATTACAGAAAATCATGCTGCCAATGGTGATTAAATCTAATAATTTGCTCGGATCACGTCAAACCATGCAAATTATTATTATTGTTATACTTTGTTCTCAAATAGTTAATTTCAACATCATCAGCATTGCGCGACTATGTGTATTTAGTGTGTATTAGCATTAACGTTACCTGTAGATTTCAATTTCTGTACAGTCTAATCTATATTTGTCATACCATAGAATCCGCCATCAAAATGATAAGTTTAATTATTGCAGCTGCTGTGAGAAAAGACTATAAATGATCTGCCTCACATGCATATAGCCTAGCTGGGACTCTTCTTTATGTAAACAGACGTGACGCAAAGACAAAAGGCAACATGCTCGAATTTCCCGCGGAAACCCACCAGTACCACCCGAATTATTACAAGCTTACCGTTGTGAATCGGGCTAAGGTAAGGAGATAGTTTTGAACACTGGCTGGTAATGTACTTGCTCAAAAATTGATTTTGGATCATTTTTAACCAAAAAAAGTTACGGACAGCAGCTTTATTTAATTAACTGCGTACTGTAAATTCATTTCATCAGTTTATTAAGAAACAGTAAACACAAAACTTCAATTCTTCCCAGGCATTCTTCTATTGCACACTGTTAGCAGAACTTGACAGGATGTCCCTCTATCAAGAAAGTGTCATTTCACGCCATCTGGTTTTATTGATTCTGTCTTCACACTCTTTTTTTACACCCTGATATTTCCTTCAGGCCTCTTCCTCACTCCAAACATAGCAAGTTAGACACACTTGTGTTTAAGTTATTTGTATGTTTGCTTTTTCCATATGATTCAGCCCTTGTTGCGCTTGCAGACAGGGTCACTTATGCTCTGATACCACTACATGTTTTCAAAAGAGGATAAATGATTTCATTCCAGACACAGGGATCTGGGGCACAATATATTATTTATAGTCTCTGTTGGTGTGATACATAAATAATTTGTTCCAGAGGGCTAGTGGGGGTGAGATCGGGGGAGGTAATTTGCAATTTAAGTCCGGAGATGCTTCTTATGCCATTGAGCTACTATTTAAGATACAGAGGGTGGTTGCACTGCACCATCTAAAGAGATTCTGGGCTGGAGACACTAAAAGATTCAGAATATTCCAAATGGATTTCATAAGCAAGCAAGAACACTCTAAAAACTGCTGGGTTAAATATGGACAAAACCAGGGATTGGGTTGTTTTCACCCAGCCATTTTTTTCAACCAATTTTGGATTTATTTTTTTAGCCAGCAATATAGTAATATAGTAAAAGGCGTGTTTTTGCTCACCCCCAAATAGGGGCAAATTTGTGGGGTATTTTAAGCTGAAACTTGACCAGACCAGAGACTTATATTACATCATGTGAAAGAGGGCATAATAGGTGCCTTTCAACCCAACCTGCTGGGTTTGTCCATATTTTACCCAGCTTGGGTTTTTTTAACCCAGCATTTTTTAGAGTGAATGTTTATGATTGGCTAAGCTGTTTGGCGGGCAATTAGTGATATTGTAAAGTCGTTTTTTTTACAGCAGGTTTACGGCTGCCACATGAAATCTCTGAGCTGCCTCCAAGTTCTGTGTAATGACACAATGGCACATAAAAGCAGCAAAAACAATATTCAGCTCTGACCCACCTCAGCCCCCAGTATCAGGTTTCATTGTCATGACAGGATAAATATTTAAATTATTTAAATTATCTTAAACTTATAATAAAATTATACTTTCATAAATTTCTTTCCATTTAAAGTGCCCCTATTATGCTCTTTTAAAGGTTCCTAATTTTGTTTTGGAGGTCTCCTACAATAGATTTACATGCATCAAAGGTCAAACAACGTTTACGTTTTCTCATAATATGCATTGCACATTACCTCATTTCTCAAAGAGTCAGAAAACTGTTTGTTTCGATTCATTCTCTCAAAACCCCTCCGTACAGCCAACCTATCATATTGTTCACAAGTTCAGTATGGAGTACAGCAAGGCTCAGTACTAGGACCATTGCTTTTCACCTTTTACAGGTTACCCATGGGTGATATCGTTAGGAAACATGGCGTTAGTTTTCACTGTTACACTGATGATACTCAGTTCTGTATTTCTTTGCGGCCTAATGAAATATACCAATTCATAAAACTAACAAAATGCATAGTTGATATAAAAAAAAATGGATGACTAGAAATTTCCTACTATTAAATTCTGAAAAAAAACAGTGGTTTTAATTATTGGACCAAAAACCTCTGGATGTAATAATCTAGAATACTCTCTAACACTTGATGGCTGCTCTGTCAAGTCTTCATCGTCAGTTAAGAACCTGGGTCTGTTACTTGATAACAATCTTTCATTTGAAAGCCACATTTCTAGTATTTGTAAAACCGCATTTTTCTATCTTAAAAAATATATATCTAAATTACCACATATGCTCTCAATGACAAATGCAGAAAAGTTAGTTCATGCGTTCATGACCTCAAGGCTAGATTATTGTAATGCTCTATTGGGTGGTTGCCCTGCATGCTTAATGAACAAACTCCAGTTGGTACAAAAAGAACCAGTATTACTACAGTATATTAGTCTGGTTCTGGCTCCCTATTTAACATTGCATATATTTTAAAATTTAGCTTATTACAAAGCTCTAAATGATTTATCACCTCTGTTCTTGAGCAAGCTCTTAACATATTATAGTCCTTCACGTCTATTGCGGTCTCAAAATTCTGGTCAATTGATAAAACCTAGAATATCAAAATCAACTGCAGGCAGTAGATCCTTTTCCTATTTAGCGCCCAAACTCTGGAACAGTCTTTCTAGCCTTGTTTGGGAGGCAGACACACTTTGTCACTCTGTCAGTTTAAATCTAGATTAAAAATGTATATTTAACCTATAGCATACATATAACATACTATCATATTTCTATAAATTCAAATCCATTAAAGGATTGTTAGGCTGCATGAATTAACCGAAACCGGGAAAACTTCCCATAATACCTCATGTACTTGTTACATCATAAGAAGAATGGCATACACGAATATTAGTCTGTCTGTCTCATCCATATCCCAAGGTTACTGAAGTCAGCCATTGATCTGGGCCGTATCCAGGTCATATAGTGTATCTGCACCTAGACATGACCACAACGTAGCCTTGAATCTCAGCAGAGACTGTGTCAACTAGACAATCCTCTGTGAAGATCTCGTCGACACAACAGCTATTGGCACAGATCGTCAGCAAAGACAACGAGAACCAGACAAGTCCTTTGCACAGACCCTGATGGCCAACTTCAACTCCATACCGATGTGATGAATACTATTTTCAAGCAGAAAGAACTCGATGAATTATTTAATTGATACCAATCCACAATCTGATTTCTGACTTGTGATGCAGCCTGGAATCATAATCACACAATGTTCATTTGTTGGCCAGAGGAGAACTGCGCATTAAAAAAAGGTAGATTCTAGAATATATATATATATATACAGGTCCTTCTCAAAAAATTAGCATATTGTGATAAAGTTCATTATTTTCCATAATGTAATGATAAAAATTAAACTTTCATATATTTTAGATTCATTGCACACCAACTGAAATATTTCAGGTCTTTTATTGTTTTAATACTGATGATTTTGGCATACAGCTCATGAAAA
>RJVU01044706.1:10251639-10316586 GCA_003731715.1 Anabarilius grahami | reverse complement strand
TCGTCAGCAAAGACAACGNTTTCTTTTATTGGTCGGATGAAATATGCTAATTTTTTGAGATAGGAATTTTGGGTTTTCATGAGCTGTATGCCAAAATCATCAGTATTAAAACAATAAAAGACCTGAAATATTTCAGTTGGTGTGCAATGAATCTAAAATGTATGAAAGTTTAATTTTTATCATAACATTATGGAAAATAATGAACTTTATCACAATATGCTAATTTTTTGAGAAGGACCTGTATATACTAACTTTAAAATCTTTACTAAAATATATTAGTATAGTGAGGTTGTCACAATGCAATTTGAACAGCCTTTATAGGCTTTTCAGCAAAATTGACACCATAAAACAATGATGAAACACAAAACAAATCATGAAAGAGCAAAAATGTATGAAAATGTGTCTTATTTTTGGCCAACTATTTTTGTAATCTATAAAGTGGTAACACTTAATATACTTGTGCCCATCTGACATTTATGAAAAATACCCTGTCCTGTGAACATAAACCTAAAATCTACCTTCATTATAGACTAAAGTTTTGAATTGGATGTTTGAAACCAAAAAGCACTGCTACAAGGAAAACACATTTGTGTAATTGGACTTTTGACTATGTAACCTTTAATCAAGCTACATTTTGCAAGAGACTTTGCAACAACATCCCTGTATCTCCTGCATATGCCTTTGCAATAAGACAGCAGAACTTCAGTTGCATGATCAATCATTTTAAAATGCATTTCAGGAGTGCTGAGGCTCTTAACTCTGGTGTCTCTTGACAAATCAAAGTTTGATCTGGGCAGTGTGGCTTTCTGTGTGATTATACCCTCAAGTGTATACATAACTATGAACAAAACGTATTTATATTCTGTCTTCACAAAACACAAAAGTTCAATTAGAACATAATGCATGTTTTCGTGACACTCACTTCTAAGTGCTTGTGTTAACTGCTGAATATTTGATGACTGAGTGACCTAAGCGCTCTGCATTATGCATTAATGATGCCGTGTCCATCAAACTCTCTTCGTGAGGCCCATTTGATGAATCATCGCTAAATACAATCCCAGATGTCTCCACTCACCACAACTATCCTTCTGAACCGGTGGCATCAATCTCAGAATGTAATGAAACACAAATTTTTAGTTGTTTATTTATTTATTTATTTTTACCAACGATCTCTCTTATTATACTTTCCGCAGAAGCATCATGCCTGTTCAAATTCATATTTTTGACTTTGTTTATGCTGATAAATAAGCAGAATGTACTGAACCCTACAATCTTCATTTCGATTCCTTTCTACGTCTCCATTCGCCTTCTCTTTATCTTTATTGTAATTTTGCAGCAACCGTGGCTCCATCAACATACTACATATTGAGATAAAGGTTATATGCAAATGCACTCATTATATCTGATAAGGCGGATGTTGATGAAGAATGTAGTCTCGTCCTCATTGTAAGGCCGAAGCTTTCTGAATTCTTTCATCCTTTTGGTTTCTAACCATATGGTTATTTTAGTTCAGCGGCATTGTTATATGCAATAATGCTTAGCTGCAGTTGAAACTGGATTACTTGTTCATTGTGTGCACTACCTAACAAGATCATTGCATATAACCTTCCATTCTGGGCTGTTGCATAATGTCTGTGGTGTATGGACACATGTCACTTGCAGCTTCTGATGATTTTGCTGAAAACATGAATTAAAAATCAATGAATTAATTAATGAATGAATTAATATTTTCCTCATTTGATAAGATTAAAAATACAATGCCAAAAGCACAAAAACACAAAAATGCTTTAACCATCTAAACTGTGTTCCAACTGGTCTGTTGTGTACTAATCTAAATTGCTAATCAATCAGTAAAAAACTGCTAAAGATGTTCTCGAGATGCAGTAACCAGGCATCACAGTTGTCAAAGGGAAACGTCTAACTGTGATGTGTCTATCACTAATACAGTAATATTGTTACTGGTCTTTAGTAATATTTGCAAGTTTCACAGAAAAATAAGGAATTATGCTGATATTGTCTAAAACCCCACATTGCCTAAAGCATTTTCCAGGTTTTTGAGGGCACTCTATATCTGTCTATTAATCTTGCCTTTTTTTTCTTAGCCCCACTGGAAAATTTGTTTTTTTTAAGCATAAATCCCCGAAATTTTTGTCGTGAGATGTTCTTTTTTAAAAAAAAAAANAAAAAAAAAAAAAAAAAAGAAAAAAAAAAAAAGATATCTCTTCTTTTGTTAAAACATGTCCACATACACCGTCGTTCACGCTCATGCTCTCTGAGGCTGCATTTATTTGACAAAAAAATACAGTAAAAACAGTAATATTGTGAAATAGTATTACAGTTTTAAATAACCATTTTCTATTTTAATATATTTTAAAATATAGTTTATAAGCTTAATTTCAGCATCAGTACTCCAGTCTTCAGTGTTACATGATCTTTCAGAGAAATTAATATGCTGATTTGGTGCTCAAGAATAAGAATTTCTAATTATTATCAGTGTTAAAAACAATTGTGCTGCTTAATGTCTATGTGAAAACCACAATACATTTTTTCAGGATTCTTTGATGAATAAAAGGAAAAAATTATCAAATAAATTGATAAATCTTTAGACTTTTTTTTTTTTCTTCCCAATGCAGAAAAAACTGAAAATTACTGATTAAGTTTTAATGGTGGAATGCCATTCCAGATGTTTCAGATTCCAACTTTAACTCCGGGTTATAAACATTATTATCCCAATTTAGTATTTTTGGGATTAAGGTATAACATTCCTCTTACCCTTATCTGAACTTGTACACCCTTCACTTTAGCACTGAGGTGAGCCAGAAAAACACAGTAGCTGCCTTCACAACAACAGCTGCAATCTGATTACGTTTCCCTTATTACAGAAGAGAGGGTGCCAACAACTGAAATATACAGTGCAAGAGACATGAAAAAAGATCTCAGACGCTCACTAATGGCTTTGACCCTGGCTAGAGTGCTTATAAAACCCTAAAACTGTCTCCTAAATGGAAAATGTATAATGGTGTCACATCTCCCTCACCTCACATACAACTACAACATTTGGAGTTAATCCTTTTAGACTTATACTTTATTGATTTACCAGGATGGGAAGTAACCTGATTAAACAAAACCTAATCAGATTAAACTGAAACAGAAAAAAATGTGTGCATTGTTATGGCTGCTATTTAAAGAATCACAACCACAATGTGGCCATTGTCTGAATCAATTTTTAGTAAGACAGGAAGTTATTGTTGCTCACCAGACATTGCCTATATACCCCATATATTTTTCTATATAGACCTTTTATGTGACAGGTCACAAATGACTAAACTGTTGATTAATCAAGTTTTAAAGTGCCCCTGTTTTGCTATTTTAAAGATTCTTCATTTTGTTTTGCAGGTCTCCTAGTTTTACATGCATCCAGTGTCAAAAAACACTTTCATTTTCTCAATGCACGTCACCTCATTTCTCAAAGATTATGAAAACGGTTCATTCTAAGATCCAGTCTCTCTAAACCCCTCCTTACCACCAGCCTACTCTGCTCTGATTGGTCAGACAGCCCAGTCTGTTGTGATTGGTCTACCGCTTACAGCGTGTATTGGAATCGAAACTATTACCATATCTAAATTTTAGCTCCCAAGGCTTCCTCAATGCTTCAGTGATATGAATGAACAGTAATGATGTTGTCATTTATTTCCATATCAATTCCAGTGAGTCCTCATCTGTTTGAAGTGCATGCAAACTGAATTCACAGCAATGAAAATGGCATCTTCTCGACATTTCGACAACACAAACCAAACTCTTTCAGGCCTCAGCTACACCTACGGTGTTTGAGGGCGGGCCAAAGTAGATGTCGTTCGCAGGCAGCCAATGAAGACCATAGGCTGGCATTATGCAATGCCATCATGCATTTGTTACTTTGGTACATAGATATGTAACAGAAAGTGAGACTGGAATTACTGACTCATTTCAGGCAGCTCAGAATTAATTCTTTCTTTTAGGAGACGGTAACGTTATTGTCTTGCACTTTGATATTTAAAACTTTGCAGACCTTTTACCTTCACAAACCGCTATATTACACACTGCAGGAAAGGTAATATGCAAAAAAGCATAATAGGGGCACTTTAATTATGTATTGTATGATGCTGACTGTGGCAGAATCCAATAAATGCATTGACTATATATGTCCTACCCTTGAGTCATTGAAGAGAATTGAAAGGCATGACACACACTGGGCCAGACAACTGAAACGAAGCTCCCTGTGGTTAATATCCAGCATGGAGGCGTCCGTGTCTTTGGTATGTCTTCTCATGTGTAGTCATGCTAGATTATAGCTCCCATTAAAACACTCAGCACTGATCTCTCCATAAACCAACACAATCTACCACTAATGTGCAGTCAGCATTATTCTTAATGCATGTGAAGGTGGAAAAGAGGGGGTTCTGTTTAAAAAAAAATATAGCAAGGATGTATAAAAAAAAATGATTCGGGTAACAATTATAATAAGGTTTCATTAGTTAACAAGAACTAATAATGAAATGTGCTTCTAAAGCATTTATTAATCTTTGTTAATGTTAATTTTAACATTTACTAATACATACTTAAAATCAAAAGTTGTATTTGTTAACATTAATGCACTCTGAAGTAACATGAACAAACAATGATCAGCTGTATTTTATTAACTAACGTTAACAAAGATTAATAAATACTGTAACAAATGTACTGCTCATAGCCTCCAACCAATACGCCCATATAGGTTGTTTTTCACTTCCCTGAAATACGACCCATAGGAGCGTTTACTAAAGTTACGCCACTATCGACAACAGGATACTTTTATTTTAATGCACTGTACCCATTTATCTGAGTCATATTTCGGGTTTCGCGTAGCTCAATTGGTAGAACATTGCAATATACAACAATATGCAATCATGTGATCATGCGATTGTGGGTTCGACCCCATGGAACGCATGCGTTCATAAAGTGTATATGCACTGTAAATCACTTTTAGAGTTGGGGTGGGTGTAGTCGTTAATAAAAAAAAAAGAGTTTTGCTAAATGGAAATAGGACAAATGATGGGTAAGGGACCGTGTAAAAAGTCCACACATTGCAGTTAAATGAACACACATTTTGATTGGTAACGATGGCCATACGTCATTTCATGATGACAGACGAATCACGACAGTGTTGTTATTTTAACGCCAGCTAGAGGGCGCATGACTTTAAAACGTAAATATACATTTTGCCTCTGAAAAGAAAACCTGCCTAATAATTATGTACACCTGAATATAAGGCGTTTCTCATTCCCAGTCTTCATGAACAATTATATATCACTTATAAATGATCAAATACAAAATTAATAGTAGTTATTTAGATTGATGTGGTTTGGAATTGGTAAAATGTGCCTGGAAAAAAAATAAGATCAGAAAATCAACTTGCCTAATAATTCTGCACACGGTGTAATGTTACAAAAGATTTATTCATCAAAGAATTCTAAAAAAAAAAATGTATCACTGTTTCCTCAAACAATATTATGGAACACAGCGGTTTTAACATTGATAATAATTATAAATATTTTGTGAACACCAAATCGGCATATTAGAATGATTTCTGAAGGATCATGTGACATTGAAGACTGGAGTAATGATGCTGAAAATTCAGCTTTGCCATCACAGGAATAAATTACATTTTAAATTGTTATTATTTTAAATTGTATTGATATTTTACAATATTGCTGTTTTTACTGTATTTTTATCAAATAAATGCAGCCTTGGAGAGAATAGAGACAAAAACATAAAAACATTACAGACTCCAAACTTATGATGGATATTGTAAATGGCTTTTACTCATCTAAAGAGATACAGCACACAGTTGGGTCTATATTACATAATCATGATTTAGATATACCTGCTATATATTATAATTCATTTAAGGCATTTATATTTTAGGTATTAATTTCTGTATTTTTATAAACTGTAGATTACATTGAGTAATTACAACCCCACTGTATATGTCATAAGGGAAAAGAGTGAACTACATCTCTAATGTACTGTAATCTAGTTTTTTACTCCAAAAAGTGTAAATGAGCTGCTGCATTCACAAAGTGTCACACCCTGCTTTGAATAAGGCATTACAGTTCTGTTCCTCAGAGATGGATGTGGCCATTACTCTCAGGAAAGCATCATTCTTGGTAAACAGGCCACATCCTGGAGGAAAAAAAAGCATAATGTTTTACGACAGTGTTATGTTATCTACTCTGAGTCTCCTGTACTTTTAAAAACATTGTGCTTCAATAATCATCCATCAAATGTCCATGAGCTATGCACAAATTCTTGATACACTATAACCTTTAAAAGTTTAAAAATGGTCCAGAAAGTTGGAGGAGAACCAGGAAGGCATAAAAGATGTTTTACAGCCTTGCTAAAATGTACCTCATGTTCTCTCTCATCTCAGGTGTGGGACATCTTGGCCTAGTAACATTGTCAGGGACAGTCTCAAGTGGGAAGCTCCTCATGCTGTTCTGCCGCTTTGAAAAATGGGAACCTTGAGAGTGAGCCATTAGTTTTGTAAACCATTGATAATCCCAACGTGATGTTTTAAAGACCATACTCAAAGAAATCTCAGGTTTTTCGTGTAGTTTTGAAATAGCACTGTACAATTATTTGTCTGGAGTTTGTGTGTATATATATTCGTGCCGCTGTTGTTTCCAACAGGTGACAAATAATAGCCTCAGGATTTATTCACAGCTTGAGGGAATGTCAATGAATTGTTTCCCCTTTTTAGTATGCAGAGCTTTCAAAATGCACAATCAGGGACGCATTGTGTAAAAATAGCTGCTAAAATGTATAACAATAGTCTCAGTAGAAAAGAAGCTGTTTTCTAAAGAGCATCCAGTTATTATTGTAAAGTATATGAGGAATGAGAAACTGCATGGGCCGTCATTGACCCCTGATGTCCATCAAAAATAGAGGTGCTAGTTTGCTGGAGGGAGTTTGCATTCAGTCTCATTACAGACTCATTAGCATTCTGACTGCATTTGCATTCAAACCTAATGAGATGCAGTACAGCTTGTTTTTTTGGGGGGGTGCAATGTTTATACTCATTTATCTGGCCAATCTTAAATTTCCATCTTGGAAGTGCAAAGTGTTTCTAATTATTTGACCGCATCTATTAAGCTGAACGAAATGAGTCGAACAAAAATGGCCAACCTGGACCTAATCATCAATGGAATTTACAAAAGAAGTAAATGGACATGGCAGTTATTTCTCAAAATAAAATGACAGCTTCACTTTTACTTGTCTTTTGGGAGAAAAGTTATTAAGATCAAGGGCGATTGAGGATTTGATTTGATTGAAATGAAGAGGCCTAATCTCACTAATGTAATCTATCCAGCCTCAGACCCGCTTTCACCGTGTGTCACAGGCACAGAATGACTTCATTTCCATTTAAGTGCCCAGCGTGGACTTGAAAATGATTGCCGTATCACGACTGCGTGTTATTCCTCGCAGTGAGTGACATTCTCCAATCCATGTTTCGTCAACACACCTCTCTTACTCATTCGTTTTGTGATTTACATTTGATTTCAGTCTCTGCTGGAAAACTTTTATTGCCGTGCCCTTATATCAAGCCCTGTTACTACAATTTTTATGAATTGATTTCAGTTGAAATTTGAACTATGTCAGAAAATGTGCCTTGACTATAGAGTACCAGCTACTGAGTAAGTGTCATTTACATTTATGCATTTGGCAGAAGCTTTTATCCAAAGGCACTTACATTGCATTGCATTGAAAGTTAAGTTTTAACCAGTTTTTTACCAGTTCACGCAACCCCTGGGTTGCAAACCCTTGACCTGTACTACAGTTTGAGCTACAGGAATGTTAACCAATAACCAGCAATTGATGGGTACATTAAACACGAATGAGTGACAAAAAGTAAGAATTTAAAAGAGAGTTAAAGATAGTAGCTGTATTTTGCACATTTATTTTGATCTCAAATACAATAAAAACCATAAAATTATGAAATTTAAAATAAGTAAAAAGTAATTTATTCTTGTGATGCAAAGCTGAATTTTCATCATCATTACTCAGTCTTCAGTGTCACATGATCCTTCTAATATGCTAATTTGCTGCTCAAGAAACATTTATTATTATTAATGTTTGTAAACAGTTGTGCTGCTTAATATTTCTGTGAAAACTGTAATGCATTTTTTTCCAGGATACTTTGATGAATATAAAGTTCGAGAAAACTTTTATTTGAAATAGAAACCTGTTGTAACATAAATGTTTTTACTGGGTTTGAGTGTCATTGATTGTCTGGAGCTGCTGTGCTGTTGGGGACTAACAACAAACTCTTGTTTGCATTTACTCTTGTGTACTCTACGTTCATTTGTTGTGCTTCTTTGTCGTTCGTTCATCATCTGTGTGAGTGGTTAGGATTGAAGGGTGAGTTTTGGAGGCGGAGCAATGAAGAGATGGGTGGGTTTGTTTGGGTTGATTTCAAATATCAACAATGTCCAACAGTGTTTTTGAAAATCTACTTACCCCACCTTTAAATTCTGATTTCAGAAAACTGACAAGGGAGAACAATGGGCTTACATATCTTTCATCCTTTTGTTGTGGTTGTTATGTTATGTAGTCCGAGTTCAAAATTTGCATATTTTGGCAGGTGAATGCTTCTACGGATTCAAGGATGTGTTTGTAACATTACACGTTTCTGTTTGGAAAAGTGCCAACTGTTAAATCCCATATCCCTGCAATTTGTGGGATCTCTAAAGCAGTTGCGAGCTTTGAAAACACCTGAAAAGAAATCACCTGCTATCTTGAAGATTTTCTTTCACAAAATGGCCATAAACAGTCATTTTTCTTCTTTAATTCACAAACATAGTTGGCTTCAAGCAACAAAGGATTCCTCACCAAAGCCCTTTGGTGAAACCTCTCGTACAGTACGGTCGGTGAGAATGTAAACGCATGTTTTAAGCAAAACAGTTAGCAACTGAACAGGGATATGCAACTTCATCAGGGCAATAATAAAAAGACCCACCCAAATTTTACAGGTTGTCGCAGTGGTGCAAAAAGTCACATTGTTGGACAAGGTCTTTCTTCTTGTTCTAATTCTCACTGTCATGAAAATACCCCAGTACAAAATTTCAACAGTTGTCTCTCACGTTACTGTATTGTATATTTGATCATTTCTGAAAAACTGAATCATTTCTTGTGTGACATACATCATGGGTCTTTTACATGACTTCACAGAGTTACAGGAAGAAGAGAGAGGGTCAGGAAAAGGTAAAGTGTGAGAAGTTTGACAACCAGTCGTGTGTGTGTGTAAATTTAGGTGGCAGTCTACAAGTTCATCTTGATTCATCTTCACATCAATGATTTGTCTCCAAACAAATTGTATTGCAGTGTTTCTGCGCTCTGAGGTTTGAGATGAAGTCTTAATCTGACGGATGGCTTCAGAGTAACATTGTATTGATTTGATTTCATCCTAACATTTTCAACAAAGACAGTCATTAGTGTCAGCATTTTGTGTTGGTCTTGTTTTTGTTTCGTTTTTTATTTTTTTTTTATTTCTCTTGCAGTTTCTCTAGTTTTTTTCAGTTTATCCATCATCTCTGGCAAACTTTAATTGACATAGTACTGAGTAGAAAACCTTGTGGTTTTGTTTTTTCTTCTGCATCAAGGGAGCATTTCTTTTTAGCCGTCGTGTGTCCTCTAACAGAAACTCAGGATTAGAGCCCCTGTTGAGAATGTCTTTGGGGCAAAAGCATTCCCCTCAGAGTGATGTAAGGCCCCGGGTGGCCAGCAGGGAGGGGATGAGAGATAGAAGAGCCAGCGGGAGAGTCTGGGCCATGGGCGGGGGGCGGAGGGCCGGCTGGCTGGAATGCTGCTCCTCGCAATAGTCACCCTGGCATTGGGCCTTCTCGCACAGTATGCCGCCGAAACCTGCCGGACACTGGCAGTGCTGATGGTGGTGACACACTCCACCATTCTGACAGCGCAGGAGAACGTTGTTACACACTTGAGCTGTGGGGAGCATAGAAAAAGAGAGGTGAACACACATTGCTTTTTTCCCCCCACCAGGAAACACTTTCCAAGAAAAAAAGTGCATCCATCAAGATGATCATCAGGTTGCTGTGTGTGTGATTGTTTATGATGGGCGCTGGCGAGAGGCTCAGCAGTGTATTTTAAGGACACCACGGGGGATGTTAGTCCCACTGTAATATTGCAGAAGTGATATGATTAATCATAGAGTGGTAGGTGGGATTTGGGGCAGGAAATATATCGTTGTGTGACACATTTTTCAGTGTGTGACCAAAATTGCAAACACCACTGCTGACTTTTGGCAAATCTCTGGCATTAAGCTACCGGTGAAAGTCCAAATGCTGCACTGCTGGTAACTCCAGCTGATTAGGCCTTTTAACATACTGTATGAAGGTCGCAGCAAACACAATCAACACCTATTGTTTATGAACCGTTCAACAATGCTTTGATTCTTCTGTAATGGAATCCATAATTTAATTAATTTCGAAATAAAAAATAAACATACCAATTATAAGATTTGAGGTTTTCCCCCCTCCAAAATTCAAGTTCAAATTTAAGACAAACAGGGAATTGGTGTGCAATGAAATATACACCATAATGCCAATCCAGCCCGAATTGCTCTAATCTTCCTTCCCTTGACCTATAAACAATCTCTTTAGTGGATAAAATATGATTGCTATTGCATTGTACTTGCTTCCATTATCAAGGAAAATATTTGCTTTGGGAGGGGAGACAGGACTATTTGCTCAGAAACTGAGTGTAATTACATGCTGCTTTCATTCGGATGGATTTCATCTAGGTCCTCTGAGAAGGCACAGCAAAAAAATTAAAATCATTTAAAGCAGCCCAAGCTTAGGTTAGCTGATTTAAAATGGTTTCCCAGTCTGGCCAAGCTGGTGTTTTGCTGGTTTAGTTTTTTGTTTTTAAATCTGACCCCTCTAAAACCAGTATGACCAACAACGTAACTCTATACAACAGATCCGTCATTCAATCCATGTTTGTTGTTGGCATAAAACAAAGTTGGCATGAAACTAGAGCTGCACGATTAATCATATCGCAATCGCAATCGCGATGTCAAGCTTGTGCGATTATATGACGCAAAATGCTGCGATTTTATGAAATAAAATAATAATAATAATTTAATAAATAAATAAATACATGTGTGGACACGACAACCCATTCTCTGAGAGCTGTTTGCCCATTTTATACACCGCTAATAAAAAGAAGAGCAGTCAGTTTCAGTTTAGGCAGTGGCACGTGTGGCGCGCATGGTCATGTCACGACTTTTCCCGGTGTGCAGCGCAGAGAACGCGTAAAGATGGACGCGGAGCAAACGGTCACTGAACTGGTGGCAAGAAAAAACGCTACCTCTGTTATATGGCGCTATTTTGGCTATAAGATTATAAACCCAGATTAGTTGTGGTTAAACGGATCGTTGTTGATCTGTGATCCGTACGGACCAAGGCCAACGGTTCAGCACGCATGTGATTCGCGGATCAATTGCAACTTTAACCGCAATAGAGTGAAAGGTTATCATTTGAACGTGTTTGTCTTGCTAGTTTACACATTAAATAGATATAAAACCATTCCAGCGCGATAGAAGAGGCAAAAGGATTTAATTCGGTATCGCACGCAGCGCTGTTATCGGTGCGCATATGACGCACATACATACAAGGCTCGCGCGCACAGAGAGAGAGAGAGAGAGAGGCGCTTTATAGCTCGCGAACTCCAAATTGATTTATCTTTCGCGTCCTCAATGCACTTGGATGGTCACATACACGCATTATGTCAGTCAAAATACCCCTCTCAGCAAGTTCTCGTAAACACTTTCGGTTAATTTCTTAAGTGAAGGAGGTGAGAATTCAGATGTGTATCTATCTGATGTGTGCCGTACATGTCTTACTCTTAAAGTGACAGCAACCTATAAATACCTGCTATTAATCTATATTAAATTTATACAGTGACCAGTGTCGTTTTACATTTAATTATTACATTTCTGTGCATGAAAATTAATACTACAGTTAGACCTTGTACTTTATTTGTAACTTTGTTGTATCTATGCTTGTTGTGCTTGGTGTACAGTATTTGTTCTTTTTACAGTCTGTTCACTTGCCTTTAATAATGTATTACTTAGGCTAGTAGTTTATGCTGTGGTATCAGAGTAGTTTAAGTGGGCTAAGTAATACATGCAAAGTTACCCCCATCCCCCCAATTTTTTTTTGTGCTGATCCGAAAAATGATCCGATCCGTGACGTCATAACCGTGATGTTTGTTT
This sequence comes from Anabarilius grahami, assembly GCA_003731715.1. Taxonomy (NCBI): domain Eukaryota; kingdom Metazoa; phylum Chordata; class Actinopteri; order Cypriniformes; family Xenocyprididae; genus Anabarilius; species Anabarilius grahami. Next base: position 10,304,273 of record RJVU01044706.1, on the reverse strand, counting down.
GTTTGTTTGTTTGTTTTGTGATCCATTGAACAACTACAGATTAGTAAAGAAACAAACATTTTAAATGGGATTATAACAAGTTTGCAGTAATGGAAAGATGTTATTATTTAATTTGGAAAAATATTTTAATTTGAAAACACTGTGCATTTGTTTGTTGTTGTTGCTAGTTTGAGTTGAGAAATACACATTTCAGCATTATCAATAATCTGTGTGTGCATTTTCATTGAGAACCAAGCGAGATGACTCATGATACTATTTGTTTATTATATCGCTATCGCATATCGCAATCGCAATATTGACCTCAATAATCGCAATATGACATTTTCCCCAAATCGTGCAGCCCTACATGAAACAGAAGTTGTGATTGTCTTTTCATCCCTATTGTGACATATATCAGAGTAAAACGGCTTCTCAAATGAGAAAAAAATTTAGGATGGGACATGATTTTTTCCATCAGGAATTGATTGGATCATTGTGGTTTACAAAATTGTTGCGTTCTAATGTGAGTGACAGGTTGCTGGAAGGGAGGGACTTTTGTCCTTCCCTCACACTAGTGAACACGTCATCAGAGAAGAGAAGAGATGTTGTTGATTAAAGATTACGAGGGCATATGAATTAAAAACAAATAGTGATATGCATGCATAAATCATTTTTAATAAACACTGCAATATTCCATAAAAATATAAGGACTGTCAATTTTGATTTCATAGTCACTTTAGTGATGTCGTTAAGAAGGTGGTGAACTTCTGCTGTTTGATCGCTTCAAAATCGGATTAATGTTAAGATTGCTGCAAATAACGAACATGGAATCTGAATGCTATTTTTATTCTCTGCTGTTTTTGGTTATTTCCTGATTGACTCAATCACGGGTTTCCTCTTAATTAAGTAACCTCGGGGTACTAGAGCACATTCACACATGCACAATGTATATATATATATATTTCTGTCATGACAACTCTCGGAGTGTTTGGCATGGTAATGGATATGACAATGTAGATATATTTGGTCTTGGCGGAATAGATCTGCTACGCTGCTGCTGCTTTATTGCTGCTGCTGCTGCTGCTGTTGATGATTGCTGCTGCTGCTGCAGAGCAAGTACGGGACTTGCTACTGCCAATACATACACGACACGCTGCTGTGAGCAAGTAAGACATGCTGCTGCTGTACAATATAGCGTACATGAATAACCGTAGCAGATCTATACAGGTGGAGCTGGGGAAGGTGGAGGGTTTCTGAAGCACGCTGCGCTGCTAAGCAATGGCAACTCATGTATTTAAAGATTAAGCACGCAAGCTCATTGGCTACTAATACAGCAGGAACCAATCATCTGTGACCTATAGATAATGATGTGATAATCAGCAGGTTGTGTTAAAGGACCTATTAGCCTGCCCATTAGAGTTTCATGCCAGAACTTTGTATTTCTGTCATGATAACTCTCGGAGTGTTTGGCATGGTAATGGATATGACAATGTAGATATATTTGGTCTTGGCGGAATAGATCTGCTACGCTGCTGCTGCTGCTGCTTTATTGCTGCTGCTGCTGCTGCTGCTGTTGATGATTGCTGCTGCTGCTGCAGAGCAAATACGGGACTTGCTACTGCCAATACATACATGACGCGCTGCTGTGAGCAAGTAAGACATGCTGTTGCTGTACAATATAGCGTACATGAATAACCCCCCAACAGAGCAGGTGACATGATATTGGACAATACAAGCCCAGTGTATTGTATGTCAGAGATACCCCATCAATGCAGAAAGCAAGATGATGATTCACCCTCACCCCCCAGCAGATCTACCACCAAAACATATGTACTGCTGCTGCTCCGAAGAGCCATAGGAACCGTGTGTATGCTATCTATGTGCGCCTGGCCCAACTAAGTAATTCTGGGCTGTAAGGCTTGGCTCTAGTGGCCTTTTAGACTATGTGTGCCTGGGCTACCACGCCGAATGGCTTAGCTCTAGTGAACAATATGGCTATGTGTGCCTGGGCTACCACGCCGAATGGCTTAGCTCTAGTGGCCTATGTCTATGTGTGTCTGAGCCAAAAGGCTCAAACATACCAATTAGAACGCGCATTATGTGTGGCTTTAACAATGGTAAAACGTTGCAGGCTACTAGAGATAAGAAACCCTCCACGACCACCTGAGCAATAATAGTATAATGTAGCATCGTTTGATAATGTCATTGTCAAACCCGGTATACTCCTAAAAAAAGTAAACTCATTCGGATGAACGGAAAATGAATGAGCATGACTCAAACATGCATCAGCTGACCCAGCCCAAAACACGTAGGTACATGAAACATCAGCCTTGAAGAGTTGTTGAAGTTGAGCAATACTGTGAAACATTTAGATTTACACATCATAATATGAATGAGATTTCAATAGAACTCAACATTTTGAATTAATATTCTATCTTGTCTGAGTTGCATGCTAATGCATTACTATTATATCTGTGTCCCATATGCAATGTTATATCAGTCGATGCAATTTGACAGTGAATCCCATAACATCACTTCACAGCGTGCAACCGACTGTCGGTCCTCTCAGATAAACACAATGAAACGTATGGCCGCGAGGGCGTGTAAAACGTTAACTTATCTCAGTAGCGAACTCAAAAAGTTCCGCTACGTCAATGGCTGACCACCACACTGCAAAGTGTCTCCTATTTATGCTCCTGTTAATGAATACCTCTGCATTTTAAGCAGAGAGAGAGATTTCTGACCGACATGCAGCCACCGCTCAGATCAACAAGCGTGTCCATAATTCAGCCGCACTGCCTGCCGCTGCAGCACACCGCAAATAGAAAACACCTAATGTTATCCAGAGCGCAACGCAAATTATACTATAGAGAAGATTATGACACAAATACATATTAAGCATCAACTGAGGCGCTCTCGCTTTGTTTGAAGAATACATGGAACTGCCTTGGCACGCTCTAAGGTAAGCAGAAATGATAAATATTCTACATGAAATCCATTAATTAAATGACTTACCGACCTTGCAAAAATCGCTGTTCGTCCTGTAGTATGAAAAGTATATGCCCAATAAAATCTGAATACAGCTGCTCACGTACTTAGTATGTAAATAAGATGAAAACATTGTTTGCATTTTAATCATGATATATTCACATTGCATGATCAACTCATTAGCCGACACAAACTCATCTCACTCAATAGCAACAGGTTACTTTAGGCCTGCACGCGGCATGCACCGAACGTCTGCTGCATTCTATTGTAGTTGATATTCGCTAATTGCTATCTTAATTTGTTATCCATACATACTACTGCTGCTGCTGCTGCTGCTGTTGTACAAAATATTTGCTGTAGCTTTGTTAGAATATAAATACAAAAGCGAAACCTGTTCCATTTAAAGTTAAGCAAGTTTGTCTCTGTATCCTTATACAACATGCATGCGCTAGCTGCTAATATGCTTAGTAATTCTCTCTAAGCATTAAACAGACTGTTGACATGACAGACTACGCAAAAATGCACAGTGATATAGTATAAGAACCCATGAACTTATCTTAGATGATTTCTGAAGCACGCTGCGCTGCTAAGCAATGCCAACTCATGTATTTAAAGATTAAGCACGCAAGCTCATTGGCTACTAATACAGCAGGAACCAATCATCTGTGACCTATAGATAATGATGTGATAATTAGCAGGTTGTGTTAAAGGACCTATTAGCCTGCCCATTAGAGTTTCATGCCAGAACTTTGTATTTAAGNTATATATATATATATATATATATATATATAGTAGAGAAAGTATGAGAGGTTGTGCTATTTCTGCAATATTATTGACTTGACTGCACTGACACTATTGGATGAGAAGTGAACTGAGCTGCATGATGACATCACTGTTTTCTCCAGAGCTGCTTTATAAATGAATTGAACTCATTCCATAACTGATGAACTTTACACTATTCAATCCCAGTTGAATACACAGTTATCTGTATTGTATAAAGTGCTATAGAAATAAAGGCGTTTTGACTTAATCACAGCTAAAGGGAACTGCCTGACACAAGTGTGTACAATATGTGTACATGGCCATAAAAGCTTACTACACATAAAAAAAAAAAATGACACAAATGCACAGTATTTTTCAGTAGTTTAAAAGTAGAGGGGTTTTTTTGCACTATACTTGCAATTCTACTATTATAAAAAACAAACCAAAATACACCACATCAAAAGAGCCACTTTTAAGCATTTTAAGTGCTGAGGATGATTTTAACACTGAAATATCACTTTATATATCATATCTCTGCACGAAAAGTCCATCTGGCATGGTTTAATGGGTGCTCAAAAAAGCTCAATGTCCATTTTGAGTGACAACTCTGAAAAGATTTTGCTGGGATTTAAACTTTAAATCTCCAGGCTTGAAGTTTACTTTGTTCACTATGTATGGGATTATCCAAATGCTGACAGGCCTCCAGAGGACCCTACAAAGCTATTGTCTTTCCAGCAGCATCTGTACCCAAGATTAGTTTTGAGCGCAGGGTGCGGTTCAAGTGTACCCAGAAGACAGACTTGCTGCTGCTGCTCCTTTGACTGGTTCTTTCTTTAAATATGTACACGCGCACTGAGGGAGCATTGAACACACCCGCTCACGTCTGTCCCAGTCTTCATCTTCATTGTGAAAGACGTGCAAGGTCATCCGTCACATAGAGAGTACAGTGGCGTGGATTGCATTTACACTTGTGTTGCGCTTTACCTTCTGACCTAAGAAAAAAAATGAGGTGTGAACCCTGGCCGAGGTCTGTCTCTCCCTGGGAGACATATGTGCTGTATCGCACCTTCTCAGAGTACAGTGAATTTTTAACACGCCAACAGAACAGAACAGGCAGCTCCCGACTTGAGCAATAGTGACGCACGCATACGAAAGATCTATCCGTTCCCTGACAGGTCAGAGAAGAGGTTTCAGTGTTCCTTATTGACATGAATATCCTTAAAGTGCCGTACTGTGAATGAAACGAAGGATCTTCTTCAGTTTATTTTCTGCTTGCTCTTACTGTTTGTCTTAACTTGATCACTTGATATTTTATAATTAAATTCTCCAAATTCTTTCTTTTACCTTGCACTGTTTTGTACTTTTTTCCTTTTTTGAAGATGAAGGCATGCCACGCAATCCCACATATCAGTTAGATATTAGAAATTTTTTTTCAGTCGATATTGGATATTTAATTGTTCATGCTCATTTCTCTTATTTTTTCATTTAGATTAACTAAACATTATATGACGACAAAGGTAAGGTTACACTTAAAAAATACTAATTAAAATACTGTCAAATGTAAAAAAGAAATGTAAATTCACCCCTGTACAGTAGAGGGTGCAGCTCATACGAAACTTTCAGCTGTGCTGCTATTCTCTAGGAAGGAAGTTCAATGCTCTTACTTCAGCAATAAAAACAAATTGAAACACAAATGTGATGCTTATCTAGTCAGTCTGCTAACTGAATTGGATCATTGAATGTCAGCAGCAAAGTTAAAAAAGTGAGAATAAATAAAAATGTGTTCTTAATCTTTATTAATTACTGGTTTGAGTAATATTCTTTTTTTCTAGTCACTAATTACGCAACTCGCGTTACTTGTAATGCGTTACACCCAACACTGCTTTTTAGTGTTTTATTTTTCATTTATTTAGACAAACTAGTATAGATTTTAATTTTCAGTCATTTTTTTGGTTAGTACACATACCATGAAAGTAATTCACAGTTTACTGCTATCGGCCAGACTCTTAATATTGGTGCATGTTATCCGCAAAATTTATGGTAAGTGTTTTTAAAAACTGTATATACCTACTTATCTAGCTGTCTGAACCATGCACACTTATATGGTTTGCTGAATTTTATTTAGCATTGTTTTTTCCCCCACAGGACAGAACAGACCTGCAAAACAACCCTAACCATTTGGAAAACCACTGGTTTAGAATAAAATAAATAGAAATGTCACTAACAGAATGAAAATATAAAATATTGTACCTGTTGCTTATCCGCTACACATGCTATTTTAAGTTCCCATTTAGTCAGTCACGTTCGTGGTCTCGCCATGGGGTCTTGCCGTCATGAGGTCTCGCCTGGGAGCCCAATCACCTCCAAGTGGAAACAAAATGAGCCAATGAACATTGGCCAGTGAGATTTGCATGCCGATTCACACCTACCCAGACGTACGGGTATAAATAGGACCGGCATTACTCACTTCATTCATAATTTTCTTCAGAGCTGAGCGGTTGTACAGTGATCGCTCATTCCATTCGACTTTCAAGAGAAAGACAAATTTTCTAAAGAAAAGAAAAGAGCAGACATCCATTTTGATTGCTATGAAGAAGATCCTTTCTGAAAACAGCAATTTTAATTGTTATTGCTTACAGCTCATCCAATGGTGTTGCGCAATCCAGCTTGCTGTGCACGGAGAGTGCAGCGCTTCACCCCTCTGCGCTTTGGCATTCAGAGCAGTTTCCCTAAAAGGGCAAGCACTGGTGGTCAGTGTCTTTTTTTTTAAGGTGTCTTTCCACTTGTGTGTTTCTGGATGTGGTCATTTCCTGACTTCATCTGACGGCCATGATCGCTGTCTCACATGCCTGGACAGACAGCACGCTGAGCGCTCGTGGATGGTACATGCTCTCACTGCAAGAGAATGTCCATGTTGCCATTGTGGTCACACCTCTCCTTCTTCAATACGGAGGCACGAGTCCCCTCTGCCTATACACGTCCTCCGCTGCTTCTCATAGTAGAGCCATGGATCTGGTTAGCACTTTGTGAGATCTGAGGGTTACAGTGGGAGCTTCTTTGTTGGGCCAACCCCCACAAGCCTCCCACTCCTCTAGCATGCCACGTGCCATTGAGTTGCCGAATATTGGCATGGGTCCCTCACGTCAGGCACCTTGTGTCTCATTCAATGCTCCGAATGAGGATCAGATGTCGATTGCTGCATCGGAGAGCAGGCTTTTGTCCTCTGGAGAGGATGAGGGGGCTAAGCTGCCCCCTCCTGGGAGGTTGCTCATGCTGAATCAGATTCAGAGTTGACGGCCATGCTTTCCCGGGCCGCAGCGGGCATCAGGCTTGAGTGGAACCCTCCACCGTGTCCCGAGCACTCGCGGTTGGATGATTGGTTCCTGGGTGCGGCGCGCAGTTCACAGCCATGTGCTGCTCCAGTGCCTTACTTCCAGGAGGTGCGTGAGGAGGTTCAGAAATCGTTGAAGGCACATTTTACTGCCGAAGCCAATCCTTTGCCTCCTCCGCTCAAACTACCCTCGATGGTGGGGCCACCAAGGGTTATGTGGATATTCCACAGGTGGAGAATTGATTTTAAACTAGGCTCTGGCTCTAAACTCAGCACTCAAACTGTCTTGGTGGAAAAGGGGTAAAAGAGCTGCACAAGGGTAGTTGTGCCCCCGGCGTGGGCCCTCAGCCAGATGATGTCCACTCTGGTAGTCCAGGAATGCCATCTCTTGTTTTGGACCTGGCTGAGATGAAGGACACCGACAAAGTTCGCTTTCTCAATGCCCCCATCTCCCAGGCAGGTCTCTTTGGCGATACTGTTGAGGACTTTGCCCAGCAGTTCTCGGCAGTCCAGAAGCAGACTGAGGCCATAAAACACATCCTAGCCCCAGCCTGCTCATTGCTGAGAACACCCTCCTGCACCTGCACTTACTCTAGGAAGACCGGAGGCATCCCATCCACCCAGAGCCTCCCGCAGGAAGGCGACACAGCCTGTCCAGACTGCTAAACCCTGGAAGCGTACATTGAAGCGAATGTATGAATGTACCACTCCTTTCCCCCAGAGGAGGGCCAGGCCGGCTGTGTGAAGGACGTGATAGAGCCTGTCCCTCCAGCCGAAATGGAGTCAGGATTTTACAGTCCGTATTTCATTGTACCCAAAAAAGGCGGGGGGTTACGACCAATCTTGGATCTGCTTACAATGAAACGCATTCTCACATGCGTTCGCTTCCAGGAATTGTTTGCAGCGATCGACCTGAAGGACGCGTAGTTTCATGTCTCGATTCTACCTCGAAACAGAACGTTCCTACGCTTTGCGTTTGAGGGTTGAGCATGTCAGTACAAGGTTCTTCCCATTTAGGCTGCCCTTACCCTGCTCAGGGAGGTGGGCATTCGCATCTTGAACTATCTCGACACCCAGTCTCGGTATCAGTTATGCTCAGGCACCTCTAAGTTATGCTCAGTTGACCTTATGCTCGGGTCAACTGGGAAAAAAACAAGCTCTCTCCCTTTTTTCGGTGTGGAGTTGGACTTGGTCAGTATAACAGTGCGTCTCACCAATGAGCGTACATAGTTGGTGCTGAACTGTCTGAATATGTTCAGGCAGAAGATAGGGGTTTCAATGAAACAATTTCAGATGCTCCTGGGGCATATGGTATCCGCAGCCACGGCCATGCCATATGATGCATATGAGACCTCTTCTGCACTGGCTACACAGCCGAGTCCCGAGATGGGCATGGCGCTACGGCACGCTCCATGTAGCCGAGCTGTCGCCAAACATTCAGCCCTTGGTAAGACTTTGCCTTTCTACAGGCAGGAGTGCCCCTTGAACAAGTGTCCAAGCATGTTGTTGTCACAACAGATGCCTCCACCACCGGCTGTTGTGCTGTATGCAGTGGGCATGCTGCCTCAAACATGACCTTGACTGCAGTGGCATATCAATTGCCTCAAGTTGCTAGCAGTATTCTTTGCCCTGCGCCGGTTCCGACCGTTGCTGCACGGCAAGCATGAACTGGTCCCGATGGACAACACTTCGACCGTTACATCAACCGTCAAGGTGGTCTATGCTCCCGTTGCAACTTGCCTGCCGTCTCCTCCTCTGGAGTCAGCAGCGGCTCAAGTCGCACCATTTAAATTCAGGGTGAACTCAATCGTGCTGCCGATGAGCTTTCACACCAGCTCACGTTCCCAGGAGAATGGAGAAACCATCCCGAGGTGGTCCAGCTGATCTGGAGTTGATTTGGGGATGCACAGGTAGACCTGTTTGTCTTCCAGGAGTCCTCCAATTGCCAGTTGTTCTATTCCCTGACTGAGGGGACCCTCGGCATGGATGCGCTGGCACACAGCTGGCCCTGGGGTCTACGCAAGTATGTGTTTCTCCCAGTTAGCCTTCTCGCACAGACACTTTGCAAGGTCAGGGAGAACGAGGAGCAGGTCTTGTTAGTTGTGCCATACTGGCCCAACTGGACCTGGTTCCCAAACTGAGGTGTGCTTATGCTTTGAAGTGGAGTCTGTTTGCTGAACCTGTGTCTTTCCCTGGGCAGTTCTGCTCTGGCCCGTCTCTGCATCGGTAGTAGCTCCTCCCTGGTTAGGTAGGACCTACCACAGAGATCTTTCATATGTAGCGGCCCCTCAGGTCAGTCCATATGTGTAGCCACCACACGTTACCTCCCTTTTGGCAGGGTGTGGTCTTCATAGCATCCCTCTCCATTGGACTAGGCATGCTTCCCCAGCGTTAACACACTGGTCATGGCTGAAAATCAATGGGAATTGAGAACCAAAGCACTCTTCCCCGTGAAATGTCACGTTAAAGGAACAGCAGCTATGACCATCCCCAGAGTAAGTCCTGTCCCTTCCATCCCCTTCGATATGGAGGACTACCCCTTTGTCTTACTTTGGACGCTGGGTAGGTTACGACATTGTGAGAGCAGTTGCCAAAAGGGCACGCCATAGCTTGTCAGCATCTGCATCTGTTTAGTGGCTGTGGCGCTTTCCATAGGGACCCCATGACATCATTCTGATGTAACATCTCTGTTCCCTCTTTCAGGGAACGGGGGTTCATTAGTAACGTATTAGAAACATATTAGTTGACATATTTTCCACCACTATTTTCTTTCCTGTGCATCTCCTACAATCTTTCTTATGGTTTGATTGACGTTTTTTCCACTGTATTCGTATGCTCGAGATTATCTCAAGTCTCTGAAATCAATGCCCAGAGACTTTCTCAGATACTTGAGACTAATTACATTGAGAGGTTATCACAAGACCCCGATATCCAGGAGGTCAACATTAAACACTGCTGTCTGCTTACTAACAGAAGAGTTGGATCTAGAAGATGTGGGTGTAGAACAACCTCTGTTTTGTTCTGCTTCTGGTCCTGACAGAAAAGAGACCACTCTCTGTCACTCATAATAAGCAGGCTGCCGAGAAGCCTTCAGTTTTTCAATCCTCTTTTTATAAACACTCCATGAAATCAAAGGAGTTGTGTGGCTTTTAGTTTATCCTTAAGCTTTGAGACCATCTAAATGTTAGTCAAAGGGTGCTAAAATATATTTTGTCACTAATATTAGCAACTATCAAATCATGCTTCATGGCCATGATTTTACTTTTTACTTTTTATTTTAAGTTTTCTGATTTATAAGCATCTCATTGTTATCAACAACCGAACAACAAACTAACCGCAGGCGATGAGTCACACAAAATTGTTTATGAGATTTGAGGCTAGACTGAAATTGCAAAGGAGATCAAAAGTAGAAACAAAGGCGTTTTGTTAGTATACTCAGGATAGGATACTCAAAAAAAAAGTAGGATACTCAAAAAAAAACCTAACAAAAAAAAAACCATTGGTTGTTTTACAAACCAAAAGTCTTACCTTGATTTCGGTTTGCTGCTCCAAGTGAAGAAGCATTTGGCCGAACTTAATGAAATAAAAAAATAAGAATCAATTAATTTCTAATTTTAATTATTTAAAATTAGGCAGAATTATTTAATAATGTAGTGCTCACAATGGCTTCAGTCTATTTTATCTATTAGGACATTTTAATATTTTTCAAATCTGCATTTTCATATACTTCAAAATAATTATTTTAATTTAGTATAGTAGTTAGTAGTTTTAGTATATTTTCATTTACTTCAAATAAGTATATGAAATACAAGTGATGTTCTTTACAAGTGAATAACTCACCAGAGGTGCCAAGATTGTTTGGGATACCTGGGGGAAAAGAAAGAACTCAGGTTAGCATCACTTAAATTACATTTACAGAAGCTTTGTACAGAGTTTGTGTCAGATAAATAAATGAAAAAAACAAACAAATAACAATCAAACCAGCTCATATGATTCTGGACACTGTGATTGTAATGAGCAGTTCTGTGCTCCACAGCATCATCACTGGCAATAACAAAACTGGGTCGAAAACTGTTGTTTGTTTCAAAAAGCACACTTGCTTTGGCATGCAGGGCTCAACAATAAGGATTTTTTTCTGCTTGACCAGTTTGGCCTGTAGATTGTTTACATTCACATGACATATGTTTATCATGTGCTCTTTTTTAATTATATATTTATGTTTATTTATTATTATTATTAGTCAATATTTATCAAGTTATTTTTTAAATATACTTTTTTATAGAATTATTTTTTTATAAAGAATATTTGCAATAATAGCTGGAAATTGTACAGTAGTTATAAGTTTACAGGACTGAAACTCAAAGGCGGTAATAAATTGGAAAATGATGGCTTACATGGCAAAACATTACACTTAGAATAATAGTAAAGTCATCACATTATGAAATAACACAAAGATAAGTATATGGGATTTTTACGATATAGAAACATTTTAAGTTTTTAAAACCGTATTGAAGCATTTCCCAGCTATGTTAGATATGCATTGACTGCTTTCCCTTCACTATCTGCTCCAAAATATTTATTTAAAATAAATACAAATGTATGTAGAAATTAGTTTATGCAGTTTGTGTTTGTCTTTAAAACTATTCAGTCTATTAACTGGTGTTGTATATGCAGCCTGCCAGAATGTTTTATGTTATTTATTATTCATTAATTAGTGGTGCTGTTAATTAGCACACATTTTAATAATGGTTTGACTTTTCTATCCATCAGATTCTTTATTATATTATTATTTTCAACCATCAACTATTATAACAGGCCTGACATTTCAAACCGTTGCACCTACGTGCTGCTCTCCAGTCAGTCTATAGGACTCTGTTCAAAGAATAAAAGCACTGAATATCCCAGCATGCTACGGCTGCAAAACCACAGACCACCAGTGTTTTCAGCACAACGCTTGACTAGCAACAGTCACTTATAGCTATTTCATCACCACATTATGTTTACCCCTCAAAAGAGTTTAGGCTCAGACGTGGTTGAATTCTTGCGTTCAGCTCTCACGACACATCATAGGCCTCATTACAGCGTTAGCAACTCAAGGCTAATTGGGAATTCTGCTCACCTGAGCTATGAATGACAAGTCTGGAAAACAGGAAGAAGTGGACAGCTGGTAGATGAGCTCAGTGTGCATTGATTAAACCAACGCACATCTTATTTATCACAAAAGTACCAAACACACATAATTCTTCGCTTCTCGAGCACCTGTTCTTCCCACATGGGACACAACAAGAGCACAGAATTGAAAATCCGCCTCTGCACGCAAAAGATCAAGATCTTAAGGTTCTGCCTGGTTAAGGCTGGCACACATGCATTAAGTATTTCAGGCTTTTTTCTTTTTTTTTGCTGTTTATATGGAGAATACTGCTGTATGCAATGCTAATGTAACATTTGTGCATAAAGGAATATAATAAATTCCACAAAATTATGTAGTACACAGAGCATAAATTCATGAGAAATCATCTCCATTTCAGTTCATGAGCTGGAATTTCAACTGAATTGGTCACGTTCCACATAATGTTGAATTGAAATTCAAATTGGATTGACAGGAAGAGTAATTTACAAAATTGCAAATAAAGACATTTCTGTAGTCACACAACAGAAGAACTGCATTAGACAAAAAGAACACAATGGGTACATTATCATTCTATACATTTCTGTCATTGCTTGTGATGTGGCATTAACAACCACTCAGAAAATTATAGCGACTGTCCACAGTCAGAGCTGGTTTGATTAAATTTTTTCCTGCATATTTGCGGTCCAAAACAGCATACACTGTAATGAACACACCAAACTGGAAAATAGCATTAGGGCTCAAGTGAAGGAGTTTATTAACAGCAGTGGTACAAGACAGGTAAATATGCAGGTGAGTATATGGTTAATAACACAGGAGCAAAGTAATATATAGGATAACAACAGTTGAGTAATCACAGGTAAGTAGCTCCTAACTTACCGATTTAGGAGAAATGGGCGTGTCAGTCCTAATTTTAGGACTCCAAAATATTTCACAAAGCATCTTAGTGCTAAAACTAGCTCCTAAATCTGTGAAACGTTAGGAGTAGTCAAGAGGACTCCTAAATCACTAAGACCAAATCACAGACAATCCTAATGGCCGTTGCTGCCAATCCGTCTCAGCAATCCACCCAAAGACACTGTACACCATTGAGGCAATAGCGATAGAGCCTTGGGTAATGGACCTTTTCTTCGTAAATGCAATAAATATTTTGATTTATAGATTTGAATCTACAATAAAATAAATCTGCCAAAAAATAAATTTTTAATAAACAAATAGATAATGTTCGATTACCTGTGGCAGTTGTTTTCACGAGTTCACACTCACAAATGATCGAATCATTTGTGAGTGTCATTTGTGAGTTTCTCTATCCATTAGGCAGTCGTGGCCTAATGGATAGAGAGTCGGACTTGTAACCCAAAGGTCATGAGTTCGAGTCTCAGGTCTGGCAGGCATTGTTGGTGAGGGGAGTGAATGTCCAGCGCTCTCCCCACCCTCAATACCACGACTGAGGTGAGACCCTTGAGCAAGGCACCGTACCCCCAACTGCTCNAAGAAATAGGATGGTTGCACAAGAATATCAGTAATAAACATAGAAAACGGTCTGTGCAATATAAGAAACTCATAGAGTCAAGACAATTAAGTACAGCTGTATTGCCAAATCTAATTCAGAGTAAAAAAAAAAAAATAATAATAATAATTATATATATATATATACAGTATATATAAAATAAGTGTATTTAGCGTGCTTTCCAAGGGGATCGAGGGCTCTGAGCTTAGATTCTCCCCCGTATCCCCAGCCGAGAGTGAGAAACGGGGTGGTGGAGGGATGCAAAAAACTGTCGAGTTAAACAAGGTGAGTAAGCTCACGTCTGTGTGTGTATATATATATATATATATATATACCTCCTCTCAAGCTGATTAGATAGACCGTTTGAATGTGCTCCTTCCAAACTTTGTTTATAAAACATAATTTGTCGCTTGAATTCTGCATTCTCCTCAGACGCAGACATGTAAGAGGCTAATTATCTAAACAAATACTAGTTTAATTAGTGACACTTAGCATAAATTTTAAAACCTTTATTTGAATATGGCAACATTTTTATTTTAAAATCTTGAATATGGCAACATGTTACCTTATTCTAAATATTTCTATGATTAAATCGCTGATAGAGACTCCTCCCCCATCAGCCAATCACTGTGGGCATAGTTAGTAAGTGTGTTGACATCATCCATAGTAACGAGGTCAACCCCACCCTTACTCCTAGCTTAAGACTTCTTTCTATTCCTTAGTAAAAGTTGGTCTCAGCAGCTTTGTGAAAAGGTTTTAAGAGAAAACTCTTAACTAAAAAATGTTTCTGCCATTTAGGAGAACTCTTAGTGGTAAGAAAAAATGTTTTGTGAATACGGCCCCAGGTGAGTACATCAAAAGATACACAGATACAAAGATTTTCTTCAGCATGGGCTGCTTCTAAACAACAGTCTCAAACAGAAGATAACTAAGGGAAGTATCAAACAGTAACTTTTACTTGCTGCCAAACTGAAGTCCATTTCACATCCGTCCATATAACTTAAATCCACAGGTAAAGATCCATATAATTGTACACTTGTACACTTATACACAGTGTACAAAGTGTTTCTATTTTTCTTTTTTGATGTATGTAAAGTAATGTTCATTTAACAAGGAAAATATATATAAGGTGACTGGGTCAGAGTATCTCTGAAATTTACCAACAGTGGTCCGAGGAGGGACAAACCACAAACGGGCGACAGGGTGTTGGCCGCCCAAGGTTCATCGAAGCATGAGGGCAACAAAGGCTATCCTGTCTTTTCTGAGCCAACAGAAGGTCTACTGTGGCACAAGTCACACAAAATTTTAATGATGGTTATGGGAGGAATGTGTCACAACACAGCTCCAGGGCCTTGTAGAATCCATGCCTTGGTGGGTTGGCACTGTTTTGGCAGCATGTGGAGGACCAACAGCATATTAGGCAGGTGGTCATAATGTTTTCGTTCATCAGTGTATATTATAAAAAAAAAAATTTTTTTAAACTGATAAATTTTTTTAAATATTATTTATTTTTAATCCACTTCTTTAAATTTAAATGCATAGTTCAAATTCAAATCAAATTCAGGAAGTGAAAAGGACTTTAAAAGGCATTATCAGTTCTCATATATGATGATAAGCAAATGACATTTTGATGGTGTTAAAAAATAGTCACACATTAGTTAACCCAAACCCAGTGTACCCCCAAAAATGGATCCTTCCAGCTTTGTTTTATAGATCTCCTCTACTCTGACTGGCAGTAGGATGCTGGTGTAAAGGCACAGCTGGACTCTTTCTCTTTCACACAAAATGTTCCTTCCTGACTCTCTAAGCCCATCCTACCAGGCAAAGACATGGATTTCATTTTCTGTTGAATTATTAGATGCGTGGTCACATGGAGCTATATATCTATATATGGTCCTGCATACCATGAATCTTAACAGAGAGATAAATTGCCCTTGTGATTACAGCAGAAGACTTGATGACAGATGAAAGCCATTACAGCTTAATTAAATTCTGCACTTTCAGCAAATTTATCTTTATGCGAGAGCCATATGTTTCATAACCTCACATGTAATACAAGCTGCGTAGAAGAAGTGGCATGTCGCTGCGATCATGATCATTTGCAGGGAAGGGGGACGATGCAACAGTCGAAGGCTATTGATTTCACAAACCTGCAGGGGCAATAATGTTATTTTGATTTCATATGCAAGCCTGTTGCATTGTGGATTTCTTGCCAAAACAGGTGCTAATATTGCTTTTGATATAGGTGGTCCTTGGTTTCCTCTGTTGGGCACAGATGTGTCTTGGTATTGGGTTTTTAATAACTGGCTGTCAGTCTGAGCTTTGCCCCTGCATTATGAGGGCCTTTATAACGGGGAAAGGCTAGAACAATATTAAAGGCTTTCAAAAGCATGTATGCTCATACACCACCACCTACACACACGCACATACACAAAAGCACTTCAGGTGCACTGAATCTAATATTGCCATAAAAGATCATGCATGCATTGCTGCACAGTGTTGAGAATGCAAAGGAGAATATTCATAAACCGAAATGTCGCAGCTGCCTTCCACCTCGTGATGCAGCATACCATAAAATGTCCTTTGCTTGTGACTGCATAAGTATATAGCTTGTGCTTGATGGTAGTGACTTAGTTTTGAGTGGACCTGCACTGAGGGGGCCAGAGGGTTCTCCTCCCACCATCTGGACAGTGCTGAGTCTCTCGCTGTCCCTGAGCTACAGTTACTGACTTCATTAGATTTATTAGGGCAATGAGCCCCCTGCCTTGGGCCGAGAACTTGACAGATGTGCCCATACTCAATGCCAAGATGAAGCTAAAGAAGAAGATGACTTCTAGCTCTCAATGTTGGGAAAAGCACCAAAAAGTCCACAACATAAAATTAAAGTTTATACCAGAAGCTTTTTGTCTGAGGAGGCAAGGGAAGCAGTACCTCCTCCAGAAAATTGATCTATATTTTACAACCCTCATTTACCAGCTCATTTTGTGCATAACATTTTAAAATTTCTCATTTTAAACATTTGTTATGTTATCTATGTTCTATTGTGAATAAAATATTGGCTCATGTGATTTGAAAGTCTTTTAGTTTTCATTTTATTTAAATTTAAAAAACGTCCCAACTTTTCCGGAATTCGAGTTGTATATTATATTATATTATATTATATTATATTATATTATTACAGCAACACCAATGTGTAATGGTCTCGGTCTGTTTTGGTTTCGTTTTCATTCTGTTCCCTCTGCTGTTTTTCCTGAGTTCTGTTTGCTAGTTAGTTTCTATGGTTTCTAACTGGATTACGTTCACCTGTTATTCATTTAGTTACCTTGTTATCTCTGTGCATTTATACCCTTAGTTTCCTCTGTTCATTGTTCCGTGTCATCTTAGTTGTTGTTTATAGCTTTCCTGTGTTCTCTTGCGTTCCTTGAATATTGTGATTAAAATATTAGGCTATTCTAGTAATTCTCCTGCGTTGTGCGTTTTGTGCAACCAAGGGAATACATTTCAAAGGCTGATGCAATAAAGCCAGAACATGTTTTCTAAATGTAGTTCCAAATGTAGGTTCGGGAGGAGCCTAAACATTCAGTCCTGTCAATCATCATTACGAGCGTATATAACAAAGTCTTTGAAACGGCCATCTTTGAAACGGCTCTCGGGCATTCAAGTGCAGCCCCTATCTCTTTGAATGGGAAAACATCAAATTCGCCAAAGCTGTTTGCCAAGCTTTCGATTAAATTTCATATTTGAAATCACCAATGAAATCTGACAAAAACTGTCTCATAAATTTTGGTTCTAAATGCTCGAATCATGACAAAAAACGGTATTTTTCAGGCTGAATGAAGCTAATGCACATGCGCAGTCCTAAATGCGTGTTACTTGTGTCTCATTTCGGAGGCGCGCCTCTGACTCTTTCTATAGGAACCAGAGCTTCTAAAGACCACTGCAGTGACGCAATGACTTTACCAATCGGCGATTGACTCTTATTTTTGAAGGCGGGACTTAGTCCGCCATATTGCACTTTCTCCTATTTAAAACAGTACGATTGACGCGTCTTGTGTTATTCTATAGTCTTTGGTATATAAGCAGCAGTCACTGCGTCATCCCAGCGACAATTCTTCCAGCATCCCTCCTCCTCTGTTTCTCTTATTCTCCCTCTATGCTGTGCTGTTGTAACTTGGAGCTCGAGCCGAGCCGAGCCTCGGGTTTGAGCCTCCTTTGAGGACAGCAAGCCAAGTTTGTTTTACCATTAACCATCCAGACTGAATGGCCAGGCGAACTTGTGAATGTAAGGTAAAAATGTTTAAAATTATTATATTATAATTTCAGGCAGGGTTAATATCTTTAAATAAAACTAATACATATATATATATATATATATATATATATGTTTAAAACATTTTCATTACTTGAAACAAAATTTTATTCAAATGAAATAAAATATTTAAAAAGTACACTTATCTTGTTTCAGCTTGCAACATTTCTAATTTTCTTTTAGTTTAACTTGAAGTATTAAAACAAATAAAACACTGATTTCAAAAGCCCACCATATGCTACTGGTTTTATACATGTGCTACCTACAGGCTTATTGTTGGTCTTTTTTTGTTGTTGTTCTGAAAGTAAAATGTCATTTGGAACAGGACTGAAAAGGTCACGTTTCAGTGCTTGATGGAGCACTATGCTTTCCCATGAGTCATGTCGAGAGGGAGATGGCAGGATGTACTCACAGATATTGGCAGTACCCTTGGGGATGGGCAGGTAGGAGCCCATGCTCCAGGCTCGGCCCTGGTAGTGTCTCTTGCAGCGTGCACAATCCGGCCCCGTGGTGTTGTGTTCGCACTCGCACCCCAGCTTCCCTTTGTCAAAAACACAGCTGTTGGCATGGAGATTGCACTTGCACCTAGCAGGATGGAGAACAAAACATCATAACAAACAGAAAATGTCAGCCCGAGCTACCGTTTCTATGTTGGTGGCACGAACAAAGAACCAGGCGCAATGTTTGACGTCTTATATGAATCGTAATATTAATTTCTTTGCGATGCGTTCGGAGCCTCTTTGTGGCATATCCATTACAAACTCCAACCTTTAACGTAGGCTTCCCATGATGCTGCGGAAGAGAGCTTCATTATGCCATTAAAAACAGAGCTCATTTGACTGTGCCCCTGTGGAGATACTGAATAGAAGCGTGGGTCACATCTGTGACACAAAAGCAGAATGAAAGCCTCTCAGTGGTTGGGCTTTAACATTGAAAAAAGGAAAGAATAAAAGAAGTGGAAAGTCTATCGACACTAACAGCACCTCTTCAAAGTTCCTCTGATGTCTGCTGGGAAAGAGATTTTGACAAAGAGTGACTGTTGTTTTAGAGTGTTTAGAGAGCATTAAATGTAAGAGGAAATCACGCTTTCTAAAGGGTGGAGTTTGTCAAAACAAGTATGCCTTCCATGAATTTTATTTTACATAAGACGTATATGAGTAGTTATTCATCTAAATTCCCAGTAAAATAAAGAGCTTTAGAGACACTGCGGCGATTGCGGATGATTATCTTAGCTGCCACTTGAGATGAGTGGTCTCACTTTCCATATCTACTCTAAATATAATTTGCAGTCATTGATTTTGCCAGGAGACAAAAGGTTACAACCGTGTTGTGTACTTCTGACCTCCGCCTCCCTGTGTGATGGGCAGTGGTTAATGAGATCATTGAGCATTCAGGATATGCTATACCTCTCTGGAGGGTTTGTGTTCGGTATGATATCAAGGCAGTATTTGTTTTTCTGCAGTGCGTTCAAGGGAGGACTTTTGCTCTTTGGAGAACCGCGGCGGTGAGGATATGTGGCTACCTCCTGCTGTGAACTCGAGACAGACGTGTTACAGAAATACATCCATTTCAATTGACTTTCTACTTTTTGTGACATTGCACATTAATGATTAATAACTGCGGGAAAACAACTGAAAATACTCTAATTTCAGCTTTCATTGTGGTTTATTAATGTCAAATGGAGCTACAGTAAATGCTTTCGTCTGCATTGCCTTTGATGACCCGTTCAGTGTTGTTCATTAGATGATTTTATTTATTTTTAAATTTTTTTAAATAAGTAATTCAGTATTATCATGCAGTGAACTTCTGTTTATGTTTTGGCATTAATATGAATAGGCTACTTTCCAATTTTGCCATTACGGAAGTGCACATATTCATCGGCTCTCTGGAGTATCATAAAAGGTAGTCAATTAAATCTCTTACATATCTCTAATCTGTAGATGTATCTAACTGACCTTCATCTAGAATAGATAGTAAAATTCCCTAAAGTGGTGTGCTTTGAGATCTGACCCTCGGGTTAATTAAAAACCAGCCGAAACTGGATCATCAAACCGATGTCACGAAGTTCAGTGTATCTGTGGCGCAGCGGCGAGGGACGTGATGCTTTTGCCGTTGGCATTGTCATATTGAAATTGGAGGGACCGTTGAATATCATTCCACGGGTGCCGCTGGGAGAATGCCTGGCACGGCAACCGTTTGTGCTGGCAGAAAGATGAAAATCCATTTAATAATTCTTTATTGGCCTTTTTTCTCCTTGTTCTCCCACAGTGGGCTTTGGCCATTATCTAAGAGTGGCACCACTCAGTGACTCATTTAACTCCACTCTCCTCCCTCCTGTTATGAATCCAGGATGTAAGTGTTTTGCCTTGCGCACTTACTCTCTAAAGATATGGCTCAGGGCATTGAGCGGCATTGTCTATGAGGTGTAGTTCATAACTCATATTCATGAATTTTTGCCACAAAGGGACTTCTTTTCACTATTTGAATGAATATTAGAAATGGTTTTGAATAAAAATAATTTCCCCTTCTTTTGTAACATTTTAACAGAAGACGTGCGTGGCTTACATTATGAAATCATATGATGCAATGCTGTCTAAACATTAGTTCTCACACAAAGGCGCCTACACTCCCATGCCCTATTACTATGAAACATAGCAACATCTGAAATATATAGTCTGTCTTCAGAGGAAGTAGAAAGCAGACTTTCATGTCAGTTCCTCTTTCTATGTTTCATTCTGACCTTGGTTTCTCCTGGAATGCGTTTTTCTTTTGACAGCCTCTCCCATTTTCCATTTTCTCTATGTTTGAGTTCCCTATACCTCAATGCACAGTATTTAAGAAACACACACTACTAAAATACATCCTTTTTAATGCAATTGCAGTTTTTTGCCTGGTCCCAAGTAGGATGTAATATGAGAACTTGGTTATCTCTGCTGTCTTTATGCCAATAGATCTGTTGTTAGCATTTTTTTATTTTTATTTTTTATTATACTCCATATCAGAATAATTCCAGAGTGGGAGAGCAAATAACAGAACAGCTATTGTGTGACAATTTCTTCATTATTGTTATTGTACTTGAATACCATAAGTTTATTGCTGAAAAAAATACATATTATCTTGTAGTGTTATTACATAATGGCCTCTGCAAATGAGACTAAATAACAGTTATTTTCAAGCCGAAGTGCATTACAGCCTCATCTCAGTCCTGCTGTTTACTATCAATTGTAAGCCTTATTTTGTATTGTTTGCAAATGCCTAAGGCTATGAAGATTGTAATGGGAAGTCTTATCAAGCAAAGCTAATTGTAAAAAAGATGAGATCATATTACCAAGTTGCAAGTTAAAGGTGTACTCTGATATTTATTCAAATGTTTTGCCCAAAGAAATAAATACACAGCTAACAATAATATGTTCTAAGAATGTTTTGCTAATGTTCATATTAACATAAACATTTAAAAAAAACTTTTCAGGAACAACATTGTTTTCTGCATTTTATGAATTCACACTTTTAATTGATTTGTATTAAATATTTCACATGTATTCGGAATTTACCATTTAAAGATTACCCACTTTAATGAAAATTTGTCATGCAATTTAAATGTGTAATTTGTTTTTTACTTATACCAGCAGTATAAATTAAATATTTATCTTAGAATAATTTTGAGCATGTTCAGTAAGTAAACTTTGTCGGTTAAAATCATAGTTTTACTCATGCTGTTTGACCCCTGGAAACTTTCTTCACCTTCTGGCCTTGAGGATTAGAAGAGTCTTAGATGTCTTTGTAGTGAGAAGCAGACTTGGACTCCAAATGTAAACTCTAGTGGAGGCACAGAGACATCTGACAGCCATCTCATCAAAAAGGAAGGCGAGAGAACCCCGTACCTGTCCGTCTTCCTGAACTTCACAGATGTAGCTGAAGGTTCGCTCACTTTTGTATGTCAACCAACCTTAGTTACTGGAGAACCTGTCCGGCTCTCGACATGTGCCCTAACAGCTTTTGTTGAGCGACAACCAGTATTGAAAGAAGTAAACACAAGTGAAAACAGAAGAGGAAAAGGAACAAATTTAAAAGTGTGAATCTCGTCAACAAAATTGCTGAAGAAAATGTTTTTTTAACAAATTTTTTTTTTTTATCAGTGATAATAAAGACAAAAAATATGCATAATACGGAGCCCCTAAGGGGACACAGTGCTAAAAACTTTTGCGTTCCCCAGAGAAACTTTATTCTATTCTCACCTAAGCTTACGCTATACCTACATCATACATCCCACGTCGGGTCAGAGGTCACCCTTCCACCGGAACTCGACTTTTTTGTGAATACACGTATGGCTGTTCCCAGAAGCCAGTGATTATAGTTTATAAAGTTTTAAATATGGATATTGCCATTACAAACCTGGGAAGAGCCAGGATATTATTTAATATAACTTTGATTGTGTTCGGCTGAAAGAAGAAAGTCATATACACCTAGGTTGGCTTGAGGGTGAGTAAATTGTGATTATTTTCATTTTTGGGTGAAATATTCCTTTAAGTCAGAGTAAAATTGATGATGAAATGTGTAAAAAAAATAACACCGTAAATGACCATTTTCATTAGACTGTTTATGAGGCTAGTGTATGAGGATCGCCTACAATGTCTAACTGTCACCCACCATATAATAGTAGGTCCAGTGAAATACTCCAAGCCTAGCCTATGTTATTTCTTTATTCAGTTTTACATGATACTACAGCAAATGTGTAAGTATCACAATTGCATTTTGACATGCCCAGTGCCTCGGGTGTACTGAAACTTCAATAATGACCCTAAAAGTCATGGCCACATTATTCACCATTGTGATGCAGTTGAAATGAGGATTCCTATTAGGACTGACTGACTCTGCGCGGTGGCCAATTTCCTCACTCATCTGGGTGGAATGTAATACATCTCAGGCAAATTGTTTGTGTCTCACCTCAAAATGTAGTCGACCCTGGAGGGGCTCTCCAGATTTCAGGGGAAATATTAGGAATTCATCACAGCGTAATTCGCCTACTCCGATTATTCCACTGCCACCAAATCCGATTTGAATTTGTGGCACTCTGCTTGGCATTGCTGGGAGCTACGCCTGCAATTTGTTTCAACGACAGGCCCTATTATGGAGCATTTACTCTGATCTGCATGAATATTATGCTAATAAGGGACTCTGTCCCATCCTTGCTTTGATCAAACACAACCTCTCCCTCATCTTCAAAGCTGCTTTGATAAACAGTGAAGTAGGGACACAGCATATGTGGAAGTATGTGATAAAGTGCTGTGATTATTGATAAATATAGTGGTGGAACAGTTTCTGGAAAATGGGGAATTAAATGGTGTGTAAACATAACTGAAAAGACTGACAGTATTACTGTGTTTTTCTATCTAATTTGATCAGCATATGTGTTTGTATTTATATTCACGTAAGTTCTTTTATAAGAAAAATTCTCATAATGTTGATTCCGAAGCAGCTGGGATAAATGAATAATGTAGTGTTATTTTGGAGAGTGCAAAATGTGTTGATATTCAAGTTTATTGCAGTGCCTCAAGGGAGAGTTTATGTTGATGTTTTTTTTCCCAGTTGCTCGTTTATTATTGATGACTGCAGCAAAGCTTCTCATTAGGCATTATTAAATATCTTAGATGTGAATCAAAAATGATTGGCAGGAAACATGGTCAGTTGTGACAAACATTTGTATTCAAAAGCTCAGCCTATGACTTTCAAATCATGCCTCATGTGAACGTGGCAAATTGCAGTTTAAAAATCTGAATTGCCATTCATTTATGCTTCTGAAGAGTTCAAAAGGGCATGTCATCATCGACTGATGCCTTCAGAATAAAATATTACATTCAATAAAAGGAAATAATTCAATGTTTTTGAATTAAATAGTTGTTAAATTGTTGACAGTTCATGAAAAACAATTCTGAAATGTATTTTTTCTGCTGTGGTTGTGCATTAGTATAAGCTCAGAGAAAATAATTCACAAGAAAAATGAAATTGAAAAATGAGGATAACAGAAGTGTTGAGCTAGAAAGATCTTTGTGCAAGATGCTGTAAGTTGGCACTCGTTGACGTGTGAAGCATTTATTTTAGTATTACAACGCGAGCGTCTGCTGAGACTAAAACAGCCAAAGTGATGCAGCTTTTTCAGGGATTTTTTCTTTGGAGCGTTTCATCTGAATAATCTTTCCTCAGATCATACATATTTAAATTGAGCTGAGAAATTGCAATAGCCTAAAAATATATTTTATTGAATATGAGATAATCTTAAAAGTGGAGCACTATGTAAAATGATCTTGAATGCTGTTTTTAGATCATGAGTCCTTGTATGGCCTGTTTTTGTTTTGCTGTTAAAAATCTTCAGAATAGCAGTCAATAAATGTGTAGTTCACCTAAAGATGAAAGTCGTCATTATTCTGAATAATGTGCTGGTTGCTCTTTTCTATGCAGTTACAATAAAGGAGAAAGTGGCTTTCAATCTTCAAAAAGGATGCAAAAGCATAAATAATAATGAAATAAGTGGTTCATACAGCTGTTCTCAAAAGTTTACACAGAATCTGTAAAAATGTATATTTACTTATATATTTACAAAATAAGAGGGATCATTTCACAAAATTGCATTTAGTGAAAATTTTTCATTTAGTACTGCCATCCAAAAGCTTTAGAAGATACTTTCATGTTTCCCAGAAGACAAAAAGAAGTCAAATTTACCCTCATCCAATTTAAAATGTTTACACCCCCCAGCTCTGACTGCATCATGTTTCTTCCTTGAGCATCAGTGAATGTTTTCAGCTTTTGTAATAGTTGTCTATGAGTCTCCCAATCATCCTCAGTATGAAAATCATACACTGCTGGAAAAGGTTCAAATATGCAAAAGATGCTGGAAAACCAAATGATGTGCAGGACTTTGAGGATTTTTCACATTAACTGCTCAGGACAAACAAGGGATTTATTAACAACTATCATAAAACACAAAAATAGTGACTCGATGTTATGCCTGATTGGTGTAAATATATATGGAAATTAGATGAGATCCATATATATATATATAAGAATCAAGCATTTGTAAACTTCTGAACGGGGTCATTCTTAGAAATCCAGCTTTTTTAAATGTCTTGTTTACTATATGTAAACATCTGTTATGTGAAATATCTAATTCAAGACAGTACTAAACAAAATAAATAACATGCAATTTTTATGATCCCCATTATTTTGTTAAAATTAGTAACTTTTTTGCAGATTCTGCAAGGGGTATGTAAAGTTTTGAGCACAACTGTAGAACTCGTGCACTTTTTTTTAGTCTTCTGAAGAAAGCTTTGTCAAGTTAAGATTAAAGCAGATTTATTTGTATAACGCTTTTGTGATGTTGATGCTTATAATATCTTATTATCTTCATGCCTTATAGCTGGCATTTAACAGATTAAAGCTATAGGTGACTGATATTGTTTACATTTTGAATACTGAGTGTACTGTTTGTATGCAGATATATTTGGATGTATTTATATTCGAGAGTTGGGCGATACATTTTGCAATGATATAAACAATCAAGCAGTTAAGATTCACTATATAGAATCATATGACTCCAGAAGACTTGGAATATAGCACACAAGTTGTATGAACTACATTTATGCTGCTTTTGCATCCTTTTAGAAGACTGAAAACCCCTCATTCATTTCATAAACTGAAGACAGTAAGCTTTGAAACAACATTATTCTTGGGGGAACTATCACTTTAATAAATAATGTGCTTGCATGCACAATTTTACATGATTATATTTAATTAATGTGTCCATGTCCATTTACGTTTTGAAGGAAAAACTGGAGAAAAACCAGATGAGTTCAAAATCTCATGCAAACATGCTTTTCTTGTGTTTTCAGGTATTAATGGGCTTATTTTTCATTCTCAGGGTCTTGTTTAGATTAACACACTCAATCTTAGTTTTAAAAATGTTTGAAGGACATGACTGCAGTTTTATTCATTAGAATGTAAATGAAAAACAGCTAATTAATTTACAGCATAACATTACTATGGAGCTGCAGATCCTGTTTGTTCATGTATCTTATTTCCCACTTATACCTCTCTCTTCTGAATGCTAGAGGGACTTCTGAGGCATTGCTTCAAAACTACTAACCCCTTCCAAGTGAATAACTACACAACCCTGGTCAAAAAAAACCTATCTCTGTAATATTCTGCTCTGTGTCAGAAATTTTTGGGATTAAATTGAATTGAAAACTCACAGGCAGGAGAAGATATTGGATGTATCTGTATTCACCTCTGATTTGCCTCAGGAACTAATAAATGGCAAAATATGGTGACTCCAAAGAAGCAGAAGCCTCAGATTGAACACTTATTTAATCGTAAGCAAAGGTTGTTTGCTGAAACATATATCACTTTTCCTTTCTTACTTCTACCTAAAGAAGTTCTTTTGCTTTATGTGAAAGAATCATTTTCGAAATAAGGCAAAAGGGGTAACACTTTACCATAAGTTTTCATTTGTTAACATTATTTAATGCATTAGCTAACATTAACTAATAATGAGCAATATAATTATTTTAGTAAATGTTGAGATTAACATAGATTAATAAATTCTGTGCCAGTATGCAGAACCTGATTTCGCCAAGTGCAACATGTCCCTGGATTAACATCTCTGTTGTCCCTGGAACAACATTCCATTCAACCAATCAGATTTGAGGTTTACAGTTGATGTCAAGTTTAGGCTTATGTCCAATCAGGGTTTGGTGCTTCTACATCAGTGTTATTCACATATCATTTCCCTCTGATTTTAAGGATAATTTATGGGTAGGGTTAGATTCAGGGGTAAGGATATGTTTAGGACTAAATTTTCAGACAGGAATGTTGTTCCAGGATCAACAAAATGTGTTGACCCAGGAATGCGTCTAATACAGCAAAATCAGGACGTGTGTAGAAGGATTGTTCATTGTTAGTTCATGTTAACTAATGTAGTTAACTGATGTTAAATAATGAAACCTTATTGTAAAGTGTTACCCAAATGACTTACTCCTTGCATTGTTAAAAGAGAAGATCAAAAAATTTGACTCTTTTATCAGAGAATCGGTTTGCCAGTAAAATTTTAATTGATGCATATCACATTTATGGTCTTATTAAGTGAAAATAGAAAGCAGTATTTTTGAAGTATGATGACTCAATTGTAGCTTAATGAACCCAAGACTTCCTGTAAGGATAATTTGGACTAGACTGTGGAAGACATAGTTCATAAGGAGACTATAGGTGGAGATCCTTCCCAGCATCAAGCACCGCAACCTCCATACCTCCCTCTTCTCACATCAAAGCCAAACAACAGCAGCCCCACATGCCTTCATTAAGACATAGAGCAGCCACTTATCTCCTCTTTTCGCTATTTTAAGTTTCAAAAGTCAACGTGAGAGGTGCTGACAAACTCATCTTATATCTACAATGTTTTTTTTACACAAACATATTTTTAAGTGATCGCCTGCTCAAAGTTGACAGTCAATCTGAACCACCTTTTAAAAAAAAAATATTTTCTGGTGTGCAGAATTCTGTCATTGACAAAATACATTTTGTTAATAGATTTGGACATACATATTTGGAATGATATGAGGGTGAATAAATGGTGACAGAATTTTCATGTTTGGGTGAAACATTAAAAATCTAATCTAGAATTCCAAAATAGGTTCTAGGATATATATATATATATATAAACATTGTATTGTTTACATCACAGTGAAGCTGTCTGCATTAGGTAAAACAATTTACCAAATGTCAAACATTTTCTTGTTTTGTTCATTTATGCCTCAGTGATGAACCATGTGCATGATTTCCCCAGTCTAACTCAATAAGCAGACAATTCCTGACACAAGAGGAGTATTGTCTACTGTGGCGTTCATGTATATGACTTTCTTTGAGCTATAAAATGAGTTTGAAATATTATGCAATGGGTCTTCAAATGAAAATGTATCAGTCTAGTGTTCTCTAAACTCTAAAGGTGTGCTTATGAAGGATCAAAAACCATGCGCCACCATCTACATAAAATAGCCTCAGTAATCATTACAGATGCAAAGTCATATTAATGTTGCCCAACAGGCATACTTGCATGGTGATGTGTCCCCAGTGGTTATTATTTAATCAGCAGTAAATGGTCTTAATTAGTAGATTAGTCTCTTTCCAATTAGCTCACTCTATAATTGCCCTAATCTACCACTGCAGTCCTTTGAATCCTAATTTAGAGCTGTGCATTTAGATTCACAAGGGACCTATCAAATGCGTCATTATGAACCAAGTTATTCTCAAATAAACCAACTGCTTATGAGCCATTCCGGCACAATTTGGAGAGCAGCTGCTGTGTTTTTGTTTCTATTGTGCCGTCATTTGACTTGTGAAGACATTATGAAGTCAAGCTACACTTTTTGCTTTTTTATGCAAGCTGAATAAGTCCTTTGAGGTCCATTTTATTCTTTATTGCCCATTGCAATGTCCCTCATCCAGCTTGACTTCTAATTTTAGAGTAGAATGAGAGTGGTCACTCATTATGCTTATTCTGTCATTTGACACAATGTGGAGCCCTGCAAAAGAGCCATGGCTACATGCATAAAACCTGGCATAATTTCACCCTGAAAGTGTGCTTACAAAGATTCATAAAACCAAGTTTTTTTTTTGCATTGTCATTATTTAGTTCATTTCTTGGCCACTGGAGGCAACAAATCATGTTTGCGTCTAGGAATTCTGTAAATGATTTTCCGCTGTTTGTGTCTTTATTGTTTTTCTTTTCTGTGTTGAGTCATACACGAGTGCTCTGCATCGCAAGTACAATGCTATCAGGTGAGCTACCGAACAAGTTTACTACGTCAGAAAAGTAATATATAGCTAGAGCTGGTAATGTGATTCAAATATCAAAATGTATTTTTTTATGAATCATGCATCATATAAAATCATGCAAATCATGTAAAAGTGTTTTAAGGTCATTATGTAGTATTGTGCATGCTGTGAAAAAAAAAGAAAAAAAAGAGTCTTTATTAATTCATAATCTGTCCCTGTAATCATAATTTGTGTGAAAAAGAATATAAGTTGTGTTATATGCCACTAGTGTTTGGAATTTAGCAAAAATGTTTTTTGGGTTTTGCAAAAAGAGACAAGTTTTTCCAATGAGCCTAAATTGAGTTTGTCTTCTTACCAAATACAAAATTAGTTCACCTCTATCATGCATACAAGTTTTAAATGCAAATTTTATTTGCATTTTATTTATATACTGATTTATATTTTTTATTAATAATGAATTTCTTTTATTATTAATATTTTTAGTTTTAAAGCTGCAGTCCGCCATTTTTCCTCTTTGTCGCCATCTCTTGTTTGAAACCTGCAATTGCAGTCATACGCGGAACAGTTATCTGAACGTGCGTTGTGCGTCGGCACAGCTCGTCAGCGCGGATGAATCTAATGCTTGCTATCAGTCACCGCACCGGTGGATACTGAACTTCAGAATCACAGATTCTACGTCTTGAAAGTATGACCAATATAAGAATTTTCACTGGAAAATATCATCTGAACAAGTAAATAACATGTCTGCCACTTTTGTTCTGACCAACTGAGGAAAAAAGCATTAAGCCTACAGTAAATCGCACTGCCAATGATGATTAAATCTAACGATCGCTTAGCTCGGATCATGTCAAACCGTGAAAATTATTATTATTGTTATATTGTTCTCAAATTGTAAATGTTAACAACATCAGCATTGCGTGACTGTGTATTTAGTGTGTATCAGCGTTACCTGTAGATTTCAATGTCTGTAGCCACTCCGCAGTCCGAAGTCTTTTGCTTTTGACTACGAGTGAATCTCCAGTTGTCACTGATGATTGTCATTTGGATCTTTCTGGATTACAATCCGCCATCAAAATGATAAGTTTACTTATTTCAGCTGCTGTGAGAAAAGACTATAAATGTGCCGCTACCGGCAGCATCCTCACCCAACCGACTTGCCTGAACTTCTTCCTTTCTGTTTACGGGCGTGACGTAATGACGCACAGACGAACTGCTGCATGCTCGAATTTCCCGCGGAAATCCGCCATGTCGCTCTTATTATTAAACATTATTACAAGCTTACCGTTGTGAATCGAGCTAAGATAATGAGATGGTTTTGAACACTGGCTGGTTATGTACTTGCTCAAAAATAGATTTTGGATAATTTTAAACCCAAAAAAGTTGCGGACTGCAGCTTTAAGCAAAAATACTTAGATGGAAACCCAATGATAGGCATGTTCTGTTAAATTAAGATTCAGCCTCAAAGAAGCATTAACTTACCTGCCCTGCACTTTGATGTCCGAGATGGCGTAGAAGTATCTAGAGAGGTTGTTCTCATCCACCATTGTGGCTCCGGTGGCAGGCCGTAGAAGTCTGATACGAAGGTCAGTGAGGGTGAAGAAGTCCCTTAGGTTCTTGGTGGTGTCCAGCTGCCCATACAGAGAAGCCATGTTGTGCAGTCTCGGGCCAGCAAGAAGGGCGAAGCGGTCTTTGATCTCAAAGCGTACAGTTTTGTCGTATTTCCACACATAGCCCGTTGAATAGACCTCAGTGCAGATGATTTCTAGCATACTGCTTTGGGTCAGCTGATGTACTGCTTTTGGCTCCATAGTAAAGGCATCCAAACAGTCAGCGGCGTAAAACTGATACGGCTGCCACGTACGACCGTAATCCAGTGACTTCTCCAAGACTAATTGCTCAGGTCGGCCTGACTCGAAAGTAAGGACAATGTCATCTGTGAGTTCTATTGTTTTGTTCCAGGACAGTGTGATGTTGACCTGAAGGGGCTTCGGATATTTCTTCCAGGAGGTCGACTGCCAGAATGTGGTGGGATTTCGTCCTTCAGAGTCAAACATGAGCTCGGGCGGGTGGGCCAGCTCCTCGGTTTCAGCATCGCATTCGTTATTACACATATATGGGTTTTCCTGAAACACACACAGACAGGATTTGTTAATTATGCAGTACGCTAATAGCAGATTTCCAGTTAGACACTGGCACTCATTTGAGGTGAACGGAGGGAACCACTGAGATGTTTGATTCTCCACATGAATCACGGTGTTAATGAACATATTCTTTGGTGAAAACACTTCAGTCTCCATTAATGCAATAAGTTGGATGTTTTCCTGAGGTGACTGCTGAGTATGGTGCTCACAATGGCCATTGCGTGCATTCAGAGTGGTGTGTCTCACGAGAGCTGCTCAACGGTTACCCGCTCGCTCGCTACCACCCAAATTGCTAATGTAATTGATATTCTTACTTGTT
This sequence comes from Anabarilius grahami, assembly GCA_003731715.1. Taxonomy (NCBI): domain Eukaryota; kingdom Metazoa; phylum Chordata; class Actinopteri; order Cypriniformes; family Xenocyprididae; genus Anabarilius; species Anabarilius grahami. The sequence continues at coordinate 10,272,985 of RJVU01044706.1, read as the reverse complement.
GGCCAGTTGGAATGGGAGTGGAATTCCGATGAGTGAAGTTGAAGGTACACACAGAGCTCCATGCATTTTTCATGTGACTGTGTCTGCCCTGCACCGCTGAGCCGCTCTGTTTCAGATCAACTTTTTCATTAACATTCAGCACACCTCTGAGCCATAGCACAAATGACAATCAGCCATGAACTTTGAGGAGACGGCCATTAATTTCCGTCTTGTATACATGTTTGATCGGCTGCAATTGTCATAAATCTTGTTTTGTTTCAGGCACAAACAGCGGCGGAATGCAATTACAAAAGATGCATAACATCTAAAGGCTCTTGGGACAAAATATTCAGCTTTGTTTGTGGAATAATTTTATCCCCATCGCTGCTGTCAGTGGAAGAACTGACAGATTGTGATGCTTCCTCACATCAAATTAATTATCTACTCTGCGTTGTTGGATCAAAATGTGTTTCCCTTGTTTGTTTTGTCCAGGAATGTTCACAGGGAGATTGGATCTTAGATGCTGTGCCGATCGTTTAGTGTTTAGTGAGGCAGAAGGATCACATCTACTTTCAACAAAAAATTCATTTACTGGTATTTAATGTCATTCCAAACCCATATACTGGTTTCCATGAAACACAAAAATATAAATTTCTGAAGAATCCTTACACAATTCTTGCCATACAAGGAAAGACTGTAGCAACCAGGGGCTTTCAAGCTACAAAAATGACCATGACTACTTCTAGCATAATTGTTCACCATTCTGAATTGATTTTTAAATTTTGATTCCAGAAATTGAAATGTGGTAGCAAACAGGATGCAGAATTGCAATTTAAAGCAGCCTGCTATGCTGCTTGATGTTGCAAACTGGTATTCGTTATCATATTATTTCAATTTATTATTGCAATCATAAATAAACTGGTATTACTGTTTACTGCACTTTGATATTCTTCTAGTTATTTACCTTTAACAAAAAACGAATCGGAAGTCTCGCACATTCACACGAAATACCTAACTTTCAAGTTGAACAATAAAGTGGACAGAAATGTATATGTAGTTTTTATATAATTCTTTATATTAAAAGTGCAGTGTGTAAATTTCAGTGGCATCTAGCGGTGAGGTTGCAAACTGCAACCAACTGCGCTCACTCCTCCCTTTCGTAGCACATAGAGAAGCTGCGGTGGCCATCTAGTTGACAGAAGACAAAGATGTTGACGTCTGAGACAGAAGAGAGTAGCCCGTCAAGCAATGAGGCTTCTTCTTACTTCTAACAAAGAACGGTCTCTGCTTTTAATAAACCAGACAACTACTACTACTTCTTCTTTGTGTGTATTCAACGTAGTGACGATGCAAGCTGCCTCTAAAAACATGAACGATTTAGAAGAAGAACAACATACTGTATTGACGAAACGCAGTTTGTCCGTTTAGGGCTACTGTAGAAACATGCCGGCTACTTATACTGTAGAAACATGCTGGCTACTTATCGTGTAAGGGGACCCGCAATGTATGTAGATAGAAATGGCTCATTCTAAGTTAATAAAAACATAATGGTTCATAATGTAAGGTCTTTATATACCACTGAAAATATAGTTATGTATATTTCTGTCAATAGATCCTCCTAAATTTTACACATTGCACCGTTAAATCAATTAATGCACTAAGTTAAAACACTTCATTTCCCAGAATGCCATTACCGGTTGAATTTCTCTAAATTGTTATTCAGTAAATTAAATTTTTTAATCCAATTAAATTTCAAATGAACTTCCAGTGGGGTGTGGTCAGTTCAGTTCAAATTAACACCTGAAATCTAAAGGGAGTCAGTTCTTAAAGTCAGAATTTTACACAACCATGGGCCAGATTTACTAACAGCTTGAACCAGTGCAAACCCTCTTTTGGCATAAAAAAAAAAAACCCTACAGTCAGGATTTACTAAAGACATGCAGTGAAGAATTTATTTTTGTGAAAGAGTTATTTTTGTGGCTGACCTTATTGCATATGCATTTGTAGGAGTTTCCCTTTCAGATGCTAAATTTATGGGAGGAGAGTATTTAAATGAATCATGGTAGGTGATTTACTAAGGTTTAAGCTAGTCAATTTACTGGTATTTGCGCCATTATTTAACGCCATATGCTTAAACCAGACGCTAATTTGCGCTATTCTTGGTAGATTGTGTTGGTCATAATGGAAATGATCCGGCTGTGTCTGTGTTCTTTAATTTGCTCGTCGTCAGTCGATCCTGCACAGAACTTTCCACTCCCATCTGCGCCTTTATTTTTATTTTTAAATTGCGCTCTCACGCTAATTTGCCCTGTTTAGTAAATCCTAGCCCCATGTCTTCTATATATATGAGGAACAAGATGTAAATTGTCATTAACTTATATTAAATTTTTATCTTCAAGAAGATTATAGCACACAAGCCCTATACTCTTTCTTTCTTTCTTTTTCTTTCTTTCTTTCTTTCTTTCTTTCTTTCTTTCTTTCTTTCTTTCTTTCTTTCTTTCTTTCTTTCTTTCTTTCTTTCCTTCTTTCCTTCTTTCTTTCTTTCTTGTAGCTCAGCAGTTCTTGGCTGCTGTAAACAGTCATTTGGCAAGAGCAATGTAATGATTCTTCAAAAACATCTAATTTTGTGTCCCACAGAAAATACATATGGGTTTAAGAACAACATGAGAGAGATGAGGGTCATTTTTAGCTAAAATCTTCTTTTAAGTCTTCAGGTTACTGAATCACAGGCTTTACCGAGATTTACCACCTGCGCACATATACTAGCATTGATTTCTTCCTCCACCACATTACAACACTTACATACCCTGATATAGATAATACTGAGTGGCTTAATGTGACAAAGAAGGCCAGACCTTCCACTGGATTCTCCTGCAGTGGCTCCCTGACCAAAAGCTGCTGCCTTATTACAATCAATACATGCTCTCCTCTTAACACTTGAGGATAGAGTGACCAATGTTGAAGGTGGCCACTGAAAAATTGATGTAGATTATATCCTATTCCACATATGGTCTCTGATAGAGGAGGAAAGACAGTGCAGCGGTGCTCATTAGAATAGCTGACATCTCCATCAGCAGCATTGGACCACAGCAGTAATTTCCAAAGCTGCTCTCTATTAATCCTTGTTGATTAGAGTACCGCCATAGAAGTGTGCATCACAGACACTTCAACATAAAGGTCACGTTAGACCAGCCGCTAATGAGGTCCTGCCTCAAAAAGCCAAAGGGGCAATCCAATATTGTGTTTCGGATAGCGGTCCAATGGTTTGAACTAGGGATGTTAGGGCATTCATCATACGATCGTGTGTTAATTGAGAATTTGTGAGCTCCAATGAAAGCATTCAATGTTATTACCCCAACTGACCCAAAGCAGAAAAACAGGTTGTAAATTTCAAACCTAAAATGAATTATGGTACAGAAATGGAAGATATATATATATATATATATATAAATATAAATATAATAATTTGACCACAGACACAAGCCTTCAATTAAGTATATGAATTATTGTTCTACTGAGTTTGTACTGATTTTTGTAATTCTGCCAATAAGCCAATTCTTGAATGGCTAGAAGAAAAAAAACAAAACAATAGCAGATGTGATAGACATGAGGATTGTCAGACTGACAGGCCAAGCCCTGTTGATGCAATGCAGGACAGAGTATGTTGATGAGGAACATAAATTCATTGCCCAATGACAGCAGGGCCTGATGAATAGGTCCAAGCTGCCCCACAAATCAGCTGATGTAACAAATGTTTGAAAATCGGACCCCAGATCACAGACTGAAGCCTCTAAATTCTCCATTCCATCTGTGGACAGAATCACTACCTGCAACCAGGTTTTTAAAGAACAACTTGTTTCCTGTGTTAAAATGCACTGAAAACCATGTATGCAAAATCAATGTTTCATGGTTTAGACTCTGATCTAGGGAATGCCTGAGGAAGTCTGGCTTCAACGTCATGTCTGATTAATCATCTTTATTAAGCTCTCTTTTCTTCTGCCTAGACAAAGACAGAATATGCTCCTCATGGAATTTACGAAGGAAGAGTGTCAATATTCCTCTTACAATTCAGTTTCTTTTAACATGTAAATCTTTGGCATGTATAGATATAATGCATTAAAATAATTTGATATTGTGGTTGTGAGTTAAGAAGATCTCTAATACCCAGAGAAAGTTAATCTTAATAGCAGGTGCTCGGCTACAGTGTTGTTAGATAAAACTATTAAGAATAGCTATAAATATTAGATTAAAAGCTTAAAATGAAAATTAGAAATGTTGCCTTGTCAACTAACTGAAATAAAAATAAATTGTATAGAAATATTAAAAGTAGTTATACTACACATATATTTTGGTCACAAAAATGAGTTTATAATTTTAAACCCATTTTATGCTTTTTTGAATATTACTTTTCATGCAGTTTGTAATACAGCTGTTTGTGAATGTAAAAGGTCTGCAAAGTTTTAAAGATCAAAGTGCAGACAGTTATTGTCTCCTAAATGAAAAATTGATTCTGAACTGCAGAAACGAATCGTCAGCAATTCCAGTCTTCCTGTCACATGCTTATACGTAACAATGTAACAAATTTGAATAATGCCAGCCTATGGTCTCTATTGGCCTATGGTTTTCATTAATGTCTACTTTGACCTGCCCTCAAACACTGTAGTTTTAGCTGAGGCCTGGAAGAGTTTAGTTTGTGTTGTCAAATGTCAAAAAGATGCTGTTTTCAGTGCTATGAATCCCCTTTTTGCATGCAATTCAAAAGGATGAGGACGCTGGGATTGATACGGAAAAACGACGATTGTGTATCAAGTGCTGAGGAAGCCTCCAGAGCTGAAATTCAGATATGTGTAACATTTAGTCCCAAGGAAGATAAAAAAGGTTCCAAAAAAGGTTCAAATAACAAAAAGTATTTATTCAACAAACCAAGGTAATCCACAGCATGTAGACACGACAACACAAACAATACCGGACAATAAACTGAAAACAAAGAGGAGATTATACAACCCAATCTCACGGCAATATGTATTTTACGAGGTGGGCTAATTCATACGAATTTGTACGACCTCACTACGATTTCATAAGTTTTTTTGCTAAATGGGACGTATTTTATGAGTTGCCAAATTCAAATATGAATTCGTATGAATGACCTACCCCTAACCCCACCCCTAAACCTACCCATCACTGGGGTTTAGACAAATCATATGAATTGGTATGAATTTGTATGAATTAGCCACCTCGTAAAATACGTTCGAATTGGTAGTCTTCAAAGACTCGTTTTCAGACTCTTGGAGAAATGAGATGATGTGCATTGTATATTAAGAGAAAATCTAAGTGTTTTATGATCCTGGATGCATGTAATCCTTCTGTAGGAGACCTCCAAAACAAAATTAGGAACCTTTAAAATAGCATAATATAGGGGCACTTTAAATGGCAGTCAATGGGGAAAGTTTTTAAAGGTGCCCTAGAATTTTTTTTTAAAAGATGTAATATAAGTCTAAGGTGTCCCCTGAATGTGTCTGTGAAGTTTCAGCTCAAAATACCCCATAGATTTTTTTTTATTAATTTTTTTAACTGCCTATTTTGGGGCATAATTAGAAATGAGCCGATTCAGGGTGTGTGGCCCTTTAAATCTCGTGCTCCACGCCTAGTCTGTTGATTCAGCTGTGCACATCCAGACGTTCTGACCTTGTCTAATTCCTTTCATAATGTTGGGAACATGGGCTGGCATATGCAAATATTGGGGGCGTACACCCCGACTGTTACGTAACAGTCGGTGTTATGTTGAGATTCGCCTGTTCTTCGGAGGTCTTTTAAACAAATGAGATTTATATAATAAGGAGGAAACAATGGAGTTTGAGACTCACTGTATGTCTTTTCCATGTACTGAACTCTTGTTATTTAACTATGCCGAGGTAAATTAAATTTTTGAATCTAGGGCACCTTTAAAACCAGATGGTGAACTTCTGGTTTCTACCAGCAGGGGGTAATAGCTTCATGCTAACTAGCCAAACCTTGACCCTCTTGTTATGACCTCACTCAATCTGCTTCTCCAGGTCACCCCACTCTCTGACAGCAATGATTTCTGCTTTATCTGCTCTCTAGAAAGGGCCTTTCCCACTGCACTATGAGAAGGATTCAATTACAACAAGGGTCTTCACAAGCAACTATATGAGATTGAGTCCCCAATCTCTCCCAGAGGAACAAAATTGCTGAGGCTTATATTGATGTAGGGTTATGGGTTAGCCCAGAATCACAAGGATACATCACATCCTGCCTTACACAGACCTAAAGCAAGGTTTTGATGGCCGAAACTAATGCAGACTCTGTCAAGGTATGGCAATCTTAGCTATGTCTATGGTGATGTTGAGCCATGCTGGCTGGAGGGGCCTGATAATGGAGAGGGCTGAGAGGAGGGACAGTGAGAGATTGTAGGTGCTTGCGATTTGACAGAAACTCAATAGCACTTTAATGGTCCATAGTCATTGAGGTGCTTTACTGCAGTGCAGGACTTACCCCACTGACCATGGGAGAAATGAAGCAAAGCGTTGGCGAACTCTGAAGCCAGCGAGACCTGCACACGCTGCAGAATAAGATCTGTGGCGTAGGCCTGACAGATTGCCAATAGGATATGTGGAAATCACTTCATTGGCCGTAAAATGAAAACATTATGATAAGATCCTGGGCTAAGTAAATCCCCACAGGATCTCGGAGTGTTAAATATCTGTGGCATTAGGTCACAGAAAATACAGATCTGATCAGGTGCGGCAAAAAATGATGGATTTGAACAGTTGTGCTGCCATTAAATACTCTACTGTTCAAAAGTTTGGTTCATCAAAGAATCCTGAAAAAAAACAAAAAACTATTACAACCATTAAATGAAACTATTGATGATAATAATAAAAAATGTTTCTTGAACACCAAATCAGCATATTAAAATGATATCTGAAGGATCGTGTGACACTGAAGATTGGAGTAATGATGCTGAAAATTCAGCTTTGCCATCACAGGAATAAATAACATTTTAAAAACCAAGAAGAAGAAATAGAAAAACATTTTAAATATGAATAATGCAAAATCCAACACATATCACGCATACCTAATTTCTGGTTGTTAATATTCTATTATTAATGTATAGGTTCTATTTCTGCAGTGTTGTGCAATGTAGCCCCGCCCACACCAAAATCTCATCCTCATTTATATTAATCATCCAACATCCATGAGGAGAGACTGATTTTGGAAGTTATCAGAAACATCTGATATTACATAACAAATCCCTCATTTTCCTCAAGGAAAACCATAACAAAGGATGCTGTCTGGAGAAGCAATCCAAAGCCATAACATTAGGTTGGGATGTGTTTTAAGCTCTGCAGAGTGTTTCAAATTTGACAAACACTGAACTCTTCCACACACTGTTCTGATTGGCTGTGATTTCTGATTTTGTTTGTGTTGTTGAGGAGCATTTTCTTGTTTAGTGTGGGCCGATAAATTGCTTGTCTCGTCTGGTTAGGACACGGTGTTGTTTTAATGATTTGACAGGAGTGGTGGAAGCAGTGGTTGCATCTAAGCAGAAGTGTACACATTGCTGTCTTTCCTCCATGCAGTGTGCCCTTTAGTATAAAGACTTTGAGAAAGCAGGGACTCTGAAAACAGCAGAAGGATCCTGAGCTTTGAAGTGAACTGAAAATCAAGTGCAACATGTTGTTAAGCTTCAGACTAATTGGGATTCACAGAGCATACAGAGACCAGGAGAACTTTACATTAATTAACAACTGGCCTCATTATCTATCCCATGGGGCTTCGTCCGGCTGGGGTAAACTTATCACCACTTCATTATCCAGATGCACCAAGCTGTCAGAATTCAATCAACAGTTTTTCCCACCACTTCATTGTACTAGTCATCTGTCTCTCATGTTTAACAGTACATGGAGTTGGGTTGGGTTGAGATGACTTGTTTCCTGATGTGACTGATTTTTCTCCTTCTTGGCATTCGACAACAACAAAAAACTACATTGTAAATTAGCATTTACATTTATTTTTTGATTTAATGTACGCATTTGGTACTTTTTTCGAAGCTAATTACACTGCATTCAAGGTACACGTTTTATCATTACATGCTTTCCCTGAAGTACTAAATTAATCTTCATGAACGGATGATGTTAGATTAAATAATGCTCGGCTGTGTGAGTCTGGATCTGCATTTCTATATTTGCTGTTACAAAATGTTCAAGAACCGTATTGCATTAACTCATTTTAATAAAATTGAACAAGCAGCACAAATTTTTTCCAGTGTAAATGTTTTTTTTTTTTTATTAATTGTTTGAAGGCAAGTTGTTGATTTACATTTAAATACAGATAAATATTATGTACGCATACTGTTTCTTAGTTATACCCTATAATTAACTTGTTTTTATCGACTCATTTATAATATGTAAAGTGAGGCATGCCTAAAGTAAGCAAATCCAGCCACATGTAAATATTCATTTTAGCAAAATGCACAAATGCAAGCCTAGAAATTAATATATTAATATAGCTAAAACTATAGCTCATTTTGTAAACACTAACAACCAGATTTGTTTATGATATGACCGATAAGGTGTAATTAATCAAATTCCTTTTTTTTTTCTTCAGTGTACAGAGGAGAATAATAATAAAATATTTATTCTAATGAGTGAATAAATTCACATACATAGGACTCCTTGTAGTTGAACAAACTCAGGGTTATGGGATTAGTTTTGAGTTGACAAAACCAAACCAATACAATCAGACTGTTGGTACCATGATGCTGATCATTAACTTTATCTGGCTTTGATCCTGAGATAATGGAGCATGTAAACATGAAAGTGTGACCTCAGTAGCGAACAGCCAATCACATGCCTTGAAACAAAAAGAAACTGCGATTCGCTTCTCACGAGAGTCATTGTGATTCAGTTGTCTCTTCTGCCGAAGATTAAGAGATTGAAGAATATGAAGTATAAATGCAAGTACATAGCAAGAAAACATCTTGCTATATCAGTGCAAGTGAAAGATGTGAAATTAGTTTATATAGTTAATAATATACTGTATACAGGTATACAGAGACTTGAACACGTAAGCCCTCATGTAGTCATTTGTAAAGCTTTATCTATCAATTCCAAATCCAGAATCTTATTTATATTACATATTATGAAAATAGTCCTGCTTAGGTAAATCATAATCAAATTAAAAGATCAAATTATGAGATACTAATTGACTTTTCTGTCAAAAATATGATTTTTTATTTAATAATTTTGAGTTTTTATCTCATAATTATGACCTTGTATCTCACAATTTTAACATTTTGTTCTAGTTATATTTACCAAAGTGTGATTTTTATTTTATTTTATTTTTTTATATTTTTTTTGTATCTTATGAGGCAGAATAAGCTTCCTTGGGCTTAGAATTGTGAAAAATGCAAGTAATTGATGGATATTATGCCTCATCACGGCTGTCATGAATCTATTCTCCTGGTGCATACATAAGGAGTCCTTGAGGTTCATGTGTGGCACATGGCAGGACTGCCACCTAGCCAGTGACCTCTGGGCCCATCATCTCAATTGTTCCTTGAACTTTCACATCCGCCCTCCCTGACACTTTGCTCCCCCTTCGCCTCTTTGTTATTTTATTGTATAACATTAATGCGGTTCCAAATCATATCAGCTCTACCGCCTCTCTGTTGCTCGACGCGATACAGAGGTAGTTTCTGTTAAACAAGTGACCCTCACTAATAATTTAAATATGTCACACTTATGAAGATAATTTTACAAAAGACCCTGATTAACCATCTGACTATTCATGTATTCTTGATTGCCACTTTAATGCAGGGTTAGTCATAGAAATTTCATAGCATGATTAATGAGCTGTTTCTCAAATCAACTCAGTTCTAGTGGAGAAACTGAAGATGGGTTTAAGCAGTGTGACTCATTCTGATTAATATTATGTCACACCACACTGATGTTGAAGATCCCATCAGATCCTCTTCCCATAATCTTTTTGACTCCAAATCTCAAGGTTTGGCTGGCTAGCATGCCCTGTTATATAGGATCGAGGGTGCAAGAAACATATATACTATTTATAGTACTGTGTTTCCCAAAGTGTGGGGCCTGCTCCCTAAATTTTTGTGGTTTATGGTCTGAATGTCCTTAATGGGCAATTGCACTGTACTGTACACTGATTACAATAAGAATGATCAAATTTTGCTGCTCATTGTATCTGTGTCAGAAAGCGAAATAATGCTACTCTTGAAAATGAGTGGGGTTGTAGGCTACTGGAGGGGGTCCACCGATTTATTTTCCATCTTCTTGTTGTGCTATTAACCAATCATCATTGTCATGATGGCATTTTAATGCTGTTTCCCCAGCTAAAAACAATGTACTCTGAGAACATTTTGCTTAACATTCCCATTAAGTTATGAAAACACTATTTCTGAATGTTTTGAATAATATGTAACATTTTTGTGCTAAAATTTTGCGAACATTATTAAAGACTAGATAACTTTGAACAAACATTCTATATGCTAGAAGAATGTTTCATAACTTTGAACCTTGCCAGAACGTCAGCCAAAGTTCTGAGAACGTTCCCTGTTAGCTTGGGCCAAAATGATTGTGACTAGAGTGCACTAATGATTAGAGTCGCACGACATTGACAGCTCTTGGTCCCTTGAGTAAAGACGCCACATTTCCACTCGTGTACTTCTTGAGAGTCCTGTGTCACCCGAACAACTGCCATTACCATGAATGGGAATGTTAATAATAGCTTTCTCCAGGTATTAAAGACCAGATCTCTCCCAGTTTATTTTTCCAAGAAGCTCTCCATATATGCAAGTCTGCCTAATTATTAACCTTTAAAAGTCCAAATCTTTCATATTAACAGCCTATTTTACACATTGCATGTGTAGTGTTTTCACAAGGCTACAGCAGGTGAAGATACTAATAGAATTAGGGGAGAATCCTTTTTTAGCTCTCAATTAATACTACAAATTGCAAAGCTGTCACCACATTATATTAATGCACAAAGAAATATTCAGTTATTTTGAACCTAATGTTTAAGTACTACATCTGTGGTATGCTCAAAAATAACTATTTGTAAGTTCAAAAATAACACAAATCCATTTTATGCAGCAGTAGTTTTGTGGAGTTTTCTGAAGGTTCCAAAATAAAATCACCTAGCAACCATAAAATCCAACCTTAAAATCCCTGGTAATCACCAAATTTGGCACAAACCAAGTCAAAACCCATATCTAAATTTATATATATTCAACTTTTTTCCAAATTCTGTGTATATCGGGATCACTCACTGTATGAGGCGTCTTTGTGTGCGCCTCATACAGTGACATTTTTCACTAGTTTTGCCTGTAGCTCAAAATTACGCATTTGGAAACATTTTGCCAGCATGGGTCATATATAGTGTTTGGATCAACACAATAAAACCATTTGGCATATATTCAGGCAATAGTCAAATGAAAGTAGATTTTAAGTTGTCATGAATGTATTAAAAGTGGCCAGACTCCTTTCACTGCCAAAACTTTGCAGGGCATCAACCACTCAGACAGGTAGGCAGATCTTCCTCTGGCCCAACAACACCTCAGGCTGACAAGTCCACACAGAATAGTTGAAGAATGACACGTACTTTTGACAAAGAAAAATCTCAAGCCATTAAAGCAACTGTTGTCCCCAAGTGCCACATGAAGTGCATCAGTGTTTATGACTATGGAATTTTATGAAGTATATTACTCATAAAGTACCTCTCCAGAAACTGTCCAAACAAAAATGCCTTTCTGTTGCTTTAGTGCTTTTGTATTTCTCTGAGTGAACAGGCTTTCAGCATCTGTGACCCCTGTGATCCTGAACAAGCCTTCAGTTCAGCACTCGTTCTCTTCGGATGCAGGTCTGACACATGCTCATGAGGCTCTGCCTCAAAGACTGCCAAGCCGCTCAGATCAGAAGGAGGATGGGAAATTCACAGTGCCAGCCAGCAGGCCAGACTCTGAAAGGAATCCCTTGCCGTCTGGAGCACGTTGCTGGCAGACAGTTTGTGCTGGACTGCCAAAAGCCCTTAGTTTCATTAATTTATTTGCTGGATCTTGGCTTCAGCTTAGTTTTTTAGGGAAATGAGACTGCTAAGGCAAGTTGATTCTTGGTAATTTATGTTGGGTTGGTATTCCTTCAGCAAGAATGCAATGTGTAGCGTGCGGTGGAATAAAATGTGAGGAGTAAATAAATTTGTAAAATCTACCTAGATGTCTCTACCCACATTATAGCCATAGTCTATGCAATAACATGCATATAAATTCTTGACATATATATTTCTAATAAACAGATACTTTAGTTTTTAGACATCTTGGAGCCTTAAGCCCCGTTCTCACCAAGGACGATAACTATCACGATAAAGATATAGTTCTAAAAGTCATTCTAAATATAGGCTAAAAGAATAGCAGAGTCCACACCACAAATATAACAATAATACCACACAACCATTCCTTTTCTAGTCTCAGCCTCAGACGTTATGCCTACAGACCATTAGCGGAACGTCTGATGCATAAGGCACTCAAAATGGGAAGAACTTTGGGAGTTTTGAAGTCTTCGTCTGAATGGTTAAATTCTACAGGATTTCCAGGAGATGTGTGTGTCGCATTCTTTAACAGTCCGCCTGGAAACAAAACCGTTGTGATGCCAAACCCCCTCATGGAAAAGGAAGCCATTGTGTTTACAACTCTGAAAATTAGCACTTATCAGAATCAACTAAACGCTGGATTTCCTGCTATGGAGCCCTGTCAGTTTGAAGGTCTTGCTATACAAGACTATTCCTTTATAGCCTTTCATCACTCTCAGCAAACATATAACATTCTCCAAAGACACGCTCTCACCAGATTTCTCTGACAAATTTGTGCATATGCATGGTTAGTGAATGAAAATGCATAAAGTTTTCTGTGATGGGTAGGGTTAGGGGAAAGAATATACAGTTTGTACAGTATAAAAATCATTATGTCTATGGAAAGTCCCCATAAAACATGAGGGGCTTTCACACTAAATAGTAAAAACTAATTTCTTCCCCGGGCCTTGTTCCCCGGGCCAGGAACTCTGAAGCGGCCGACAGCGGCGTGTTTAAGCGCAGCATTTACAAACACTAAAAAACGGTGGATGGAGGATATCGAGGTTGGAGCTACGTTTGTTGTGTGTTGTGGGTTTCGTGATAACAGAGATGGAATGTAAACGCATAATTTACACGACTGAAAGAGCAAAAAGCGGGGCTAAAAGACGAAATCTCCTACTACTTAGTATTACATATCATCAAGGCGGAGAAAAGAACACAACCCTGCAGACAACAGGTAAATGCCGTTATCACTGTTTTCCATGTTCGTGATGTTTTATACGGCTTTTTAAAAATGTTGGGTGCCGGTGTTTGACATGCGTTTGACCAATCAACGTACACTTACGTCACTGATAGATCCTATAGTGCTAGTTTAGACCTTACTCTGAAGTAGGAGCTAATTTAGTTCCCCCAAAAGGAATTCCTAGAACTAAAATCGTTACTAGTTCCTGCTGTGCGAACACGGTATAATCCGTGTACTTCAGCCAAATAGTTTTGTTTATACATCCCTGCATTATTTATCTCTTTATCTTTGCACATTCATTGAGAAATTAAATGTCTGGATGCTTCAAAGTCATATGTCCCTGCACAATGGCATTTTATCCTCATCCAAATACAGGCTGAGAAACAAATACCATATGGCCTTGTCAGGGCTTGTCATGATATCATTGTCCGTAGAGTGTTTTGAACTAAATTCAGTGACTGACAATTGAACTAGCAAACAAGAGGTTCTATAAATAGCTCTGTTTATCATTCCTAAACAAAGACAGTTCTGCCATAAAGCCTGGCAATATTCAGATGATCTCAAAGCAGTGCTAAGCTGCACACTCATCCTCGTTTTCTTGCGTAAGCCGCTTGAGGACCACATCGTAATCTGGCACCTCTGTTCATATCATGCGTTCTGCAAGAGCAGGTCAGAGTTCAGAAGAATTATAGTAATCCAGTGACTCAAAGCGCTGCTGCCAATGTGCTCCACAATGCTCATCAGTTATTTTGCTTCGAGCTGAAGGAGTCTCACTTTGCCATCCATCCATCCATCCATCCATCCATCCATCCATCCATCCATCCATCCATCCATCCATCCATCCATCCATCCATCCATCCATCCATCCATCCATCCCAACGACTTAATAGTTAACCTATGAGTACACAAGCGTATTGATTGCCTTAAAGCTAACACACATGGAAAGTCTAATTTTGTTTTTATGTGGTCTTTAAGTAATGTGTCCAGTGGCATGTGTGCTTCATTTTCTAAATGTGGCATTCAGCATCTAAATTGTAAACATCCATTTTAAATAGAACGAGCTATTAGAATTTGATGAAAGGGCAATTAAGTTTATTTATAATGCAAAGTCTTTCCTTTGAGATTTTTTCAGCATTCCTTGAAATGATTTAATATTCGCTAGACTTCAGAAGTACCGGTGTCTCTTGGGTGTTTTGCTTGTCCCACTTTAGTAGTCATAATTGATCTTTAAAATCTTCCAAGAACATCCTTGTACTAATGGCCCCTCCTCAAAACAATTAGAATGGATGTAGAGTAATTGAACATTTTGTTTTAATTAACAAGATTAATGTGTTATGCTAAACCTGGTTTATTAATAGCGAGATCTAGCTTTGTGGACAAAATTATGTTGCGAAGCCTAAATATCAAATTACAATGTCTAACAGGTCTTTCCATATGCCTGTTTGCATTGTACAGTGAATGGACAAAGGGAGAGAATGTTGCATTGCTTTGTGTTTTATTCTGTGTTTCTGTTGATGTTGCAAACAAGCTGAAGATGTAAGGTTAGAGAGAACTAGAGGAGAAAAGGCTCATCTACATGTTTTTGGACACACTCCCTTGTTGCTGCAGCTAAAAATAATATCAGGGTTAACTCCCTGCTGCAAAAAAAGCTGTCCCATACACTCCATCTTCTGCTATGTGTGTGTGTGAAGCCTAGACTCTCACCTCTGTGTAGGTGATAAATGAGTGAGAGCGGTGATAGATCATAAAACACAACAGATTCATTGCTATTGTGGAACCACAGGTCATGTTGTCCTCATGCTCAGGCTTCATATAGAGTGAGGTAATATTTAGGGAGCGCAAATTATAACAATGACTGTTTGTTTTCTCTTTGTAATAATATTGTCCAATGTCACATTACTAAAGTCACTATGACCAGCAGCATCATGGCCATTGAAACTAAGGGAACATGTCGTCTCAGATTTGAAACCAAGAGAAATTTAATGCAGCTTCTAAAAATCTAATTAATTAGTGGCAGAAATTATGCATTCACACACACTGCCCGGCCAAAAAAATGTTTGGCAACAGTTCTTCTAAACCTAACTGAAGGAGTGTGTACCTTTTTATTTCTTAAACAACTATGTAGGAAGATAAATCATAGCCATATTCCAGGATGACAATGTCAAGATTTATCAGGCTCAAATGGAAATAAATGTTGTGATATTATTTCCATCAAGAGGTGCATAAATTTTTGGTCAAGATCTTGTATTGACAATGCAAGAGTCGAGTACTCTGTAAAGTCTACTCTATAGCATATCCCAAAGACTTTCAATGAATTAAGGGCTTGACTCAGAGGTGACAATTCATGTTTATTTATTTACCGTATAAAATAAATAAATAAAAATATAATAATAAAAACCAATAATGATTAAGTTTGTAATATTTATTAAATAAATATTGTAATATTGTAAAAATGCTACATTTGGTTAACTGTAAGTTACCTTACCATAAACAGTTAAACATGTTAATTCTTTATGGTAAGGTAAATGGTTTTTACATGAAATCTCTTGTCTTTTTATATTTTATTCTATAAATTATAATTGACATAAATATTTTATATAATATTAATATAAAGACTAGAGATGACTGAACCAGTCCAAGGTTTTTCCGTACTTATTTTCCATGCAGTATACTGATTATGCAAATAAAATACAGTATGTAATGACCATGAGACTATAGCTTCCCTTCTCTTTAGTGTTATTAGAGATGATATTACTGATCCACACAGGAATATAACTGCTGGCTAGGTTCATGAAATGCCTTTTGCGTTTTTAGCTTAGATTATTTTAAACAATCTCTCTCCCCAGGAACATGTTTAAAGTCTTGCACCGCAAGCTACTTAAAATTCCTGTCATGAATCTACCTGTGGGCAGACTTTTCTGAAATCTTAGACATCTTCAGGAAAACAGTAACTTCAATAAGATAAGTTTGAATCAGATTTCCCCACAGACATACTTAATATTCGAGAAATAGTAAATTATCTGGGGTATTTTAAATACACACTGTTGTTCACTTATAGACAGAAGATTCTTTTGGTGGGTAATTTTAAGGATATTAACTTTTCTCATAACAATGCCTATGTATCATTATACAAATGCTTAATGGAGATTTTTATCTGTATTTAAACAGTGAGTGTCTATTTACACCAAGTGCAAATAGCCGCCTTGTTGGCACTAACTCCATCCACCAATGTCTAGTTGAGCCAGACAAAATTACAAGAGAAACCCATCTGATAACAGAGTAAAGCAGGTGGTATTAGCTTTTGATGCAAACGACCCGGGTTTGATTCCGCCTCTTTCCGATCTAATTCTTCTCCCTTATACCTTATCGCATCTCAGCTCAGAGAGGTATGTATTTGAAAAAAAAAATTAAGAAAATATTCGAAAAGTGGCAATAAAATGCCTAATGGGTATTTGGGAATAAATTGTTTTATTGGTTAGGGTTAGGGGTAAGTGTAAGGGAGGGCTTTAGGGACAGGGACAAATAGTATCTCAATAAGGGAGCATCCATTTATGATTTTAATAAATACAGTCACGTACACTGAATATGTTTTTATTATCATATACTGTTTTATAATGAACTGCAATACAGTGAGCTGCAAATAGTATCTGGCACTATTTGCACCAAGTATAAATAGCATTTAACTACTATTTGCACTTGGTGCAAACAAAATACTGTTATTTTAACTTAAACCTCAGGTGTTGTCCGGTCATTTTAGGCTGAAAAAAAAACAAGCTTTGAAATTTTAAAAATCGCTACTTCATCGGAATGTTACGAAACTCTGTGACTTCTATGGTCAGTCACTATGTAGTCTCAGCCTCAGACGTGACCGTTGGCTGAACGTCTGATGCATATGGCACACTTATCTGGAAACACTTCAGGATTTTCGAAGTCGTCATCTGGTTGGTTGAATTCTACAGGATGTCCAGGAGACGTGTGTGTTGCATTCTTTAATGGTCCGCCTGGAAACAAATGCTGTGATTTCAAGCACCCTCGTGGAAGAAGAATGCCATCATGTATACAACTGTGACAATCAGCGCTTACTAGGATTAACTAAATGCTGGATTTTCAAAAGTATGTGAATTTCGCAGCTCCATTGTTGCAGTAAACTTGTACAGCGTTCTGGAATGAATAATTTGTTAGATGACGCGAAACAAAAACGTACTGTGATTGGTTGCGTGGCATATCAGTCAAACATCCTCTTGGGCAGGCCTTGACCAATGAAAGCTGCAACAGAGTCCAGACCTTCTGCCGTCAGTGTGAAGGTCTGGCTTACGCGAGACTAGTCACTATGTGACCTTTTTTTTTTTGTATTATTTTCAATAGGAAAAAAAATACCATAATTATTGCATAAATATTAATTATTACCATGAAATTCTCTCAAAATACAAAATAAAAAGTATTATTGAACAAAAATATATTACATTAATTTTACTGAAAATAAAAAAAAGTTACATTTCAGGTTTTCGGTCACTTTTGACCGCAAACAACACAAGTTAAATAAATAGCATCTATCGCTATTTGCACTCAGTGTAAACAGCATTTAAATATTTACCTCTGTCATATTTAAAGGTGCAGTCAGTCATAAAAGTACCATTCATATCTTGGTTTGAAAACATTTTACATTTAATATACATTTGAATGTGTGTGTGTGTTTACTTCATTGAATTTATGTTCCACACATGGGGCCCACAGCAGTGCTTTATTTCCTTGTTTACTTTACACCAGTCATCTGTGTTCTTCCATCTCACATTAGGGGGGTTACTCATAAAAATTTGATAGCATCTTAAATTAACCATCTGCTGTTCCTTTTCCCTTTATCATATTTGATCATGCCAGGAAGTTTAAGCTTCTTAGCAAACACAACTGATTGAATCTTTTAATGGATTGAAGCCATGGTGTGGAGTTAGTAAATTAGTTTAACTGTGTAATTATATCAGAAATATTGCACTCGCCTCCCACTATAAAAAGCCTAATGAGGCATCAAGAGAAAATATTGCTGAGTAACAAGATACTCTGTGTTCTGTACCACCAACCACTGAGCATTACTATTGTGCCCTTGAGCACTGCACTTAACACATAACTCCTCATTGCTGTTACATGACACCTCTGTTTCCCCAACCTCACTTCCCCCAAGGCACAATGGAGTAGAGAAAATCAGCTCTCATTGTTTTACCGGCTAAGACGAGATCAACATAGACCTCCATGACTGTCTTGTTACCTCAAATGAGGCTGACCTTACATGGGTTAGAATGACCTAAAGCTTCCCACCACTGTAATGCTGATGTTCATTAGACTGACTGTCAGTTTGTTGTCAGATTACTGTCATGAAAATAAAAACATTTTATTACAAGCTATAACTGGTTGTAATATGCCTAATGTGAAGATTCACAAGGTGGGCAGATATATTAGATGAACAGAAATTGGTATGTGATTGGGTATGAATCCTGTGAAAAATTACAGAAATAAAATGACAGATTATTCATAGTTTTCACTAACAATCTAGTTGAGGAAACTCGTTGTCGAGTAATGTGACAAATAGTCTATTTTAATTCGGTTATTATTTCTCAGGGTTGGTTTATTTTTGAGAGAAAGATGCTGTAAGGTAGGGTTGATATGGAATGGGAAGAGGGGTGTTGCCACAATATATGGGGTAAGTTGTCACAGGGAGAACCTGCCTGTTATAGGCTTTTTGGCAATATTTAAATGGTGAAGCAATTATGTAGGGAAGCTTTTTCCATCACAGAATAATTTTGCAATTGCGTAAAGAAAAAAAAAAAAGAAGAAAATTCAGAATTGTGATATAAAAAGTCACAATTACCTTTTTTGTGTTTTATTCTGTGGTGGAAACAAACTTCCATAATTATGAAACATGAAACAAAACAAATAATTGTATTGGCCAACATGTGATTTTATTACATTTATAAATAATATATAATTTATAAATCATTAAATTACATTAAATTACTTTCCCAATCTGACATAATACAAAAATACCCTTGTTAAAAAATAATAACTTTGCTTAAGGTCAGCATGACGATGTCGGAGTTCACAAAAATATTCAAAATTATAATGTGCTTTAAACCAACGTACAAAACACCTGCTAGAGAAGTTTCTGATATTCAGCCCATGTGACAACTAGCCCCTGTCTCTCCTGTACACAACTACCAAAGGCCCATTCACTGCATTCCACTTTCTGACAGTTTATCACTGCTTGACACTATTTCTTGGATGCGCTTCTGAATAAAGCCCCTCATGAATAAAATACATTACCTTCAAACATGTTAAATAATTGACGTTTCACTTACATCAGGTTATCTGTCACTCTACATGCCAAGAATTTCTTGCACTTTCTCTAGGTTGATTTGCTGATCCATATTTTATTGTAAATGTATATCTCAAAAAAAAGAAAAGAAAAAAAAAGAATGGATGATAATGGAATAGAAAAGATTTTTGTATGAACATTTGATTAGCATACTTTTATTAGTATGCTGCTATATGTGTCGATGAATCAGCCTCGCATATGAGCACCTTGCTGCAGTTCTGCTGACCATCTGTGTGATTTTCACAGAATATGTTGTGAATTCAGTGAACATGAAAAAGATTAATATTTAAAGAACATTTTATGACCTTGCCTTCTTTCAGTGTACACCTCCTAAGCTGTACACGTTTACAAAAAACAAAACAAAACAAAAAAAAAACAGACAAAAAAAACAGTCTAGTCTTTTAACATCCTGCATAAAGTTCCCTTTCAAAGAAACTCGCGTCGAAGCGCTGTGGGAACGCCTCTGCATGATTGTGTCATGAAGCACCTATGGAATCAGTCCAATGGCGTGACGAATGTCATAGGCGGGTGATGTCATCGACCAGGAAACTATAAAGCATACCCAGACCAAACAGTGTTAGCTTCTGTGTCTTCAGCAAGCGCTCTATGTGAATCGTATGTCCTATTTATTGTTTGTAAATCTTTAATCTTCTACATAGCCTAATCAGCGCTCAAATGCATATATATATATATATAATTTAATCTTCTACATAGCCTAATCAGCGCTTATATACAGTGGGTATGGAAAGTATTCAGACCCCCTTCAATTTTTCACTCTGTTATATTGCAGCCATTTGCTAAAATCATTTAAGTTCATTTTTTTTCCTCATTAATGTACACACAGCACCCCATATTGACAGAAAAACACAGAATTGTTGACATTTTTGCAGATTTATTAAAAAAGAAAAACTGAAATATCACATGGTCCTAAGTATTTAGACCCTTTGCTGTGACACTCATATATTTAACTCAGGTGCTGTCCATTTCTTCTGATTATCCTTGAGATGGTTCTACACCTTCATTTGAGTCCAGCTGTGTTTGATTATACTGATTGGACTTGATTAGGAAAGCCACACACCTGTCTATATAAGACCTTACAGCTCACAGTGCATGTCAGAGCAAATGAGAATCATGAGGTCAAAGGAACTGCTTGAAGAGCTCAGAGACAGAATTGTGGCAAGGCACAGATCTGGCCAAGGTTACAAAAAAATATCTGCTGCCCTTAAGGTTCCTAAGAGCACAGGGACCTCCATTATCCTTAAATGGAAGACGTTTGGGACGACCAGAACCCTTCCTAGAGCTGGCCTTGGTGAGAGAGGTAAAGAAGAACCCAAAGATCACTGTGGCTGAGCTCCAGAGATGCAGTCGGGAGATGGGAGAAAGTTGTAGAAAGTCAACCATCACTGCAGCCCTCCACCAGTCGGGGCTTGATGGCAGAGTGGCCCGACGGAAGCCTCTCCTCAGTGCAAGACACATGAAAGCCCACCTGAAGGACTCCAAGATGGTGAGAAATAAGATTCTCTGGTCTGATGAGACCAAGATGGAACTTTTTGTCCTTAATTCTAAGCGGTATGTGTGGAGAAAACCAGGCACTGCTCATCACCTGTCCAATACAGTCCCAACAGTAAAGCATGGTGGTGGCAGCATCATGCTGT
>RJVU01044706.1:10199259-10250918 GCA_003731715.1 Anabarilius grahami | reverse complement strand
AGTGTGTTCATCCCTGCCCACGCTACATCACGAGTGGGGATACACATTTGTTGTTTGTTTGGGAGGGGGCACGAATCCCACCTCATTATACAGGCCGTTTTGCCAACCCTGCCTCTTTGCGGTGGCGCAGAGGTTCCGAGCGAGTTCTTACCTGAGGGTTACTCGCTACCTACGAGGAGGGCTTTAGAACAGTCAAGCCAGTTATTCCCTACCGGTGCGCCACTTCAGGGTGCTGTGCTTGCTGTTCAAAATACACCAGAGGCCAGTCTCGAGAGACTGGTACCCTTAGTAGATTTTCCGGCAGAGTGGAAATGTCTACCAAATGTATTGCGCTGGGTCCTGCAGACAATCAAAAAAGGCTATACCATTCAGTTCAGGTCTCGCCCACCCTGATTCAGTTGGGTCCTGCCCACAGTGGTGGGCCCTGAGCAGACTCTGGTCATGAAACAAGAAGTAAAGCCTCTTCTCCAAAAGAAGGCTATAGAACAGGTTCCTTCTCCCAGCAGGGAGTCTGGGTTTTACAGCTGGTACTTCATTGTCCCAAAGAAGGATGGGGGGTTACGTCCAATTTTAGATCTGCGCCTATTGAATCACTCTGTTGGGAAGCTCAAATTCAAAATGCTTACTCTCAAGCAAATCACGCCCTTATACAAACTGGCTCACCAGATCCTCTTGTGGGTCCAAGGGAAGCTGCTCTCTCTGAGGGCAGTTTACATCCCAGGGTATTTAAATCAGGGAGCAGACATCCTGTCGAGGCAGGGGCTGAGGCCTGGGGAATGGAGACTTCACCCCGAGGTGGTGGAGCTCCTGTGGGAGAATTTTGGTCGAGAGGAAGTAGATTTGTTCGTATCTCTAGAGACAACACTCCACTGTGTCCACTGTGGTTCTCCCTTACTCATCCAGCTCCTCTTCGGCTGGACGCCATGGCACAGACAGACGCTACGTCTGTACGCCTTTCCCCCAATCTCTATGCTCCCGGCAGTTCTGGAGAGAATTCGCCGGGATGGGGTCAGTCTTCTGCAAATAGCCCTGTACTGGCTGGCCCGAGTATGGTTCTTGGACCTTGTGTCTCTCCTCGACAGCTCTCCTCTGGAGATTCCAATCAGGAGGGACCTTCTCTCTCAGGCGAAGGGGTCGATACTTCACCCCGTCCAGAGTTGTGGAAACTGTGGGCTTGGCCTCTGAGGGGACCCAGCTCATAAGTTCAGGTCTCTCAACCGAGGTCGTTGAGACCATCCTCCACTCTAGAGCTCCATCCACGAGGAAACTCTATGCCTTGAAGTGGAGTTTATTTACTTACTGGTGTAGAAATCAGTCTTGTACAACTGTCTGAACAACTGTTCATTTGTTTTGGTTTACCCAGGAAGGGGTTCCCCACATCTAAGCAGAGAATGAACAAGTGGGTGGTCGAGGCCATCTCACTTGCTTATGAGTCGACCAGTTAGCTTTCACCGTTGGCTGTACGGGCCCACTCTACCAGGAGTATGGCTGTTTCTAAAACATTACTGTCAGGAGTTTTTCTCCAGGATGTTTCTCACATTCGTGAGGTTTTATGACCTTGACCTCGGCTCCACTCCAGGGGCATGGGTGCTCTCATCTCAGTGTGCGCATACAACTTCACACGGACAGGCACTTGCTCATATGGCGGCGTGGGTATAGCGTTCTCACAGCGTTTCGATGCAGCGCGAGTTCCCTTGAAAGGAACGTCACTCTGCCATACTTCCGGCAAGCCTGTGATCGACTTGCTTCAGCCTATCAGAAGCTAACACTGTTTGGTCTGGGTATGCTTTATAGTTTCCTGGTCGATGACGTCGTCCACTAATATTATTCCGCCATTGGACTGATTCCATACGCGCTTCACGACACAATCACGCAGAGGCGTTCCCACAGCGTTTCATTCCCTCTTCAGGGAACCAAAGTTACATATGTAACCAAGGCGTTTATATGCATCACCTATTTTACCCTAAAATTTAATTTAATTTAATGTACACTTCTCTTCAAAAGTTTGGGGTCAATAAGAATTTTTAAAAAAGTTTTTGAAATGGTCCTCTTCTCACCAAGGCTGCTAAAATTGTGAATTATTATGAAAATTTAAAATAACTTTATTTTAAATTGTAATAATTGTAATAACACCACCTAAGCTGTACACGTTTACAAAAAAACTAAACAAAACTAAAAAAACTGTCCAGTCTTTTAACATGCTGCATAAATGAAAGTTTATATGCATCACCTATTTTGCCCTAAAATTTAATTTAATTTAATTTAATTCACACTTCCATTCAAAAGTTTTTTTTAAAGAATTTTTAAAAATGTTTTTGAAATGGTCCTCTTCTCACCAAGGCTGATAAAATTGCGAATTACTATTACAATTTAAAATAACTCTTTTGATTTTAATATATTTTAAAATGTAATTTATTTCTGTGATGGCAAAGCTGAATTTTCCACATCATTACACCAGTCTTCAGTGTCACATAATCCTTCAGATATCATTTTAATATGCTGATTTGCTGCTCAAGAAACATTTCTCATCTCAGGATTCTTTGATGAAACAGCATTTATTTAAACATCTTTTTTAACATTATAAATGTCTTTACTGTCACTTTTGATCAAATTACTGAGTCCTTTCTGAATAAAAGTATTGATTTCTTAAAAAAACAACAAAAAAACAACAACAACTTACCAACCCCAAACTTTCAAAAAGTAGTATGCATTCTGGCACTCATTATGTGGCTACTTATCAAATAAATAAATGGGCATGTAATTGAAACTGAGTTCACTGTTCAAAAACTTTGATTGCTGAATGACAACCAATCAGAATCAAGTATTCCAGCTGTGTAATAATATAGGCAATGTAGAGTGTTTTGCCTAATGTTGTTGTATACCAGTTACATGGTTCTCTTTGACACTCATCAAGAAGTTCATAAAACTGTTTCAAACTCACCAGGGCACAGTACATCTCAGGTGGGTCTCCACAGGTAATGTTGGGGGGGTCGAGAGACACTCTCAGGTATTTGGTCATATCAGTAGCTTCAGGCTGGCAGGCCATGTAATGCCAGGCCAGGCGGTCCTCCGCGTATACCTGGGACTTACAAACATCATAGTGCCCCCATGAGGCCGGGTAATGTTGCGTGGCATGACACCAGCTCACCCACAGGGCCTGTAGTACAAACACTAGCAGCAAGTACATGGTTGTGCCTTTCTTCTGATGCCTCATTAAATGGAGTCTGATAGATAATAAGCAGGCAGAGGGTGATGAGGCAGACTGCCTCTGTGGTAACACTGAACTTTAAATGGGAAAAGAGGCCAGCATCAGTGCCAGGTTTTACTCAGCTTCCTTAGGCCGCTCTAATTTCATTTATTTGTTTCTTTTTGTCCGATTGTGTAGCAGGGGCTCTTGAATGTGTTTTGACAAAGTTGCGGTAAGTGCGGGTCACCGGTGTGAAAGAATGATATTAATTCCTTCTTGAAGCCATTAGTGGAGGCCATTTCAGATCATCCGCCTGTCCATCTCCCTTTCCAGTGTGCTCTCTGCAGTCTGTGGGGGATAAGAACAAAAGAAGAGGAAAACAAGAGTGTCAGTGGAGGAGATTTCAGGATTGGTGTTGTGTGAATAACGAGGAGCCCAGTGGAAAAGGTGAGGTGGTGCAGGTCAAGTGTTTTCTATTGTTGAGACGGACTTCATAGAGAGATATCCTAAAAATACCTGCTTATTACGGAAGACAAATAGCCAAACATCCCTGCAGGCACAAATATACCGTCTAAGTCTGCACATCTCTCCACAGTGCAACTCTCAATAGTCTCTCAGCAATTTGAGATTTTAAAAATTCTGTTCTGAGGTGAGCAGTGGCAGAAAGAGGTCATTATTTTTTCTAGATATAGAAATGGTATGCATACTTCATATTTCATAGACCTTAATGCATTTCATAGACCTTTTAATGTCAGAGATAGAGGCCCTTGTTACTACTGCTACATTGCAAAAAATATTTTGTCAGGTGGCCTAAAATGTGCTTCATGTGATAATATTAAAGTAACTGGTTTTATATAAGTAAGAAATATTTAATTAGATTTATTTAATATATGACTGAATCAACCAGGCCACAGTAGGTTACAGCAAATGAAAGTCATTTTTAAGGGTCAAGTCAGGATGAAATAGCTGTCGGGCTAGTTCACCCAAAAATGAAATTTCTGTCATCATTTACTCACCCTCATGACCAGGGGCTGTCAAGCTCAAAATATGGCAAAAAAAGCATCATAAAAGTTTCATCAAAGTTTTCTGTATGATTCAAGCACTGCATTTAAGTCTTCTAAAGTCATTCAATAACTTTGTGTGATGAACAGACGGACATTTAAGTTGGTGTTCATAAAATCTCCCATCTGTCATAGCCCTTAATTTTCATTTGTGAGATATTTGTTTTAGATATGCACATATTCAAATTTGGTACATTGAGATCAGTTACAAGACAAAAGAAACAATGACCTTTGGCATCACTAACATCAAACCTGATGTGACACACATTTTAATGCACCATACTTGAATATACATGAACATTAATGCAATTTTAATGGAACACCAGAGGAACAGATTATCAATGAATTATGGGTTTTAATAAATTTCCTCATGCAAAGCTATCATATGTTTTTAGAAGACTTGGAATATAGCATGTAAGTAAAGACATGTTCACACCAGGGACAATTACTATAACTATAGTGTTGGGAGTAGCAAAGCCCACAACACAACTATAATGAGAAGTTCTCCATCTGTCAGTCAATTCAGCTTCGACACTAGGGGTCACACTTGGGAGCTCCAAACACCACTGATTCTTTGAGAAAAGGCCAATGAGAATTGGCGAGTGGAATTTGCATGCCACTCCCCCGGACATATGGGTATAAAAGGGAGACGACGTGCATCACTCATTCAGATTTGTTCTTTGTAGCCGAGTGAGTGTCACTTGTACATGAGTTAGATCCATTCATCCTCTGTAAAGAAAGCGAATTGTAAGGGTGATGGCGCATTGCAGCAGTCTTTCTTGTCAAGAGGGCGTAGATAAGTGCAGGGGAAGTTCCCCTGGGTGCTTCAGCAAACCCGAAAGAGCAGTTTCCTATAAAACACACTGAGATATATTTCGTGGATGGCTCATGTCCTCATTGCGAGAACATGACCAAGGAAACACTGTGATAGCGACTCTCTTTTCTTGTAAGTGAGAGTCACCTCAGTTGTTTATCATCATTGTGTGATGCACAAGGCTCCGGTGACTAGTGCTGAGGGCGATGCGAGGGCAACGGGAGCATTTCCGCCGAGTCAGTCCCCATTGGCCTCCTGTTCCTCGTCTTGCACGTTGTCACATGACACACCTGATTTTTCATTGGAGGCTCCGGATGAAGGCAAACTATCAATAGCAGCATCGGAGGATGGACTTATGACACTCAGCTGGACTTCCACCATCGGGTGCGGTAGCTCAGTCTGCGAGCATCGAGCTGGAGTGTAATCCTACACCCTGTCTCGAGCGCTTGCGAATGGATGATTGGTTTCTTGGTTTGAAGTGCAACAAACAGCCGAGCCCCGCCCCGCCCCAGTGCCTTTCTTTCCAGAAGTACATGAAGAGCTGACAAAGTCATTGAAGGCACCTTTCATTGGCCGGTCCCGTTTCACAAGCTCTTCCATCCTCACTACCTTTGACGGTAGGACAGCCAGAGGGTATATAGACATTTCACAGGTGGAGCGTGCGGTTGTGGTACATTTATGCCTGCAAAATGCCACCACCTGACAGAATAGTCCCAGGCTCCCTTTAAATACTCTTTGTCTCTAATGACAAAGGCTTACAGTGCTGCTGGACAGGGAGCCTCTGCCCTGCATGTCATCGCCATCCTGCAGGTCCATCAAGCTAAAGCTCTAAAAGAGCTGTACGAGGGTAGTTCTGAGCCGGGACTGATGCAGTAACTGCACTTGGTGAACCGACTTCAAACTCCAAACAACGGATGTCATGTGTGGGCTCTCAGCCAGACAATGTCCACCATGGTGGTCCAGGAGTGCCATCTCTGGCTCAACCTTGCTGAGATGAGGGTGGCTGACAAAGACCGCTTTTTAGATGCCCCAACTCGCAATGCCCAGCAGTCCTCTGGAGACCAGAAGCAGACGGAGGCGATTAAACTAATTATAATTAATAATAATAATAATAATTTGTTACATTTATATAGCGCTTTTCTGGGTACTCAAAGCGCTTTACATATAGTAGGGGGAATCTCCTCAATGTGCAGCATCCACCTGGATGATGCGACGGCAGCCATATTGCGCCAGAACGCCCACCACACACCAGCTTATTGGTGGAGAGGAGACAGAGTGATGTCAGTCAGTATATATATGGGGATGATTAGGAGGCCATGATGGACAGAGGCCAATTGGCAAATCTGGCCTGGCTCTTTTCGAAGGACATCCTGGGATTTTTAACGACCACAGAGAGTCAGGACCTCGGTTTAACGTCTCATCCGAAGGACGGTGCTTTTTGACAGTATAGTGTCCCCATCACTATACTGGGGCGTTAGGACCCACACAGACCACAGGGTGAGCACCCCCTGCTGGCCTCACTAACGCCTCTTCCAAACATATCCTCCCTCGCCGTGACTCCACTGCCACCAACAGGCCGCCGAGGTAATCATCTGCTCGTTGCTGAGGACATCCGCCTGAGGTTGCCACATCAGCTCCACTGAAGCTCGAGCCCACAGCCCGCTCGTCAGGTGAGTGCTATAAACCAGTGGAGGGCCGGGTGGAGAATTTTTGGTTTAATTATTTTTGGTTCCGCCACTCTCCCAAGTGGCAGTGGTGCCCAATTTTTCAAAGAAAGAGAAACTTCCTCATTCTCTGGGTCACATAGTTCGCAGCCAGGACATGATGGACTTACACATTCTCATTCGCATTCTCAACTATCTCGATGACTGGCTGATCCTAGTTCACTCTGGGACCTGGTGCTCAGACACCTCAGCCGTTTGGGGCTTCAGGTCAACTGGGAAAAGAGCAAGCTCTTCCCAGTTCAGAGCATCTCTTTTCTCGGGATGGAGTTGGACTCAGTTACTATGACTCACATATGAGCTCGCTCAGTTGATGCTGAACAAGATGTTCAGGGGAAAAACAACACTGAAACTATTTCAGAAGCTCCTGGGGCATATGCAGACACGTGGACTATTTTAAAGATGTCTTTAGTACCTTTCTGGATCTTGAAAGTGGTGGTTAAATTGAGTCAGATACCTCTCGGATTTTATCAAAAATATCTTAATTTGTGTTCCGAAGGTGAACAAAGGTCTTACGGGTGTGGAACTATGAGGGTGAGTAATTAATGATAGAATTTTTATTTTTGGGTGAACTAACCCTTTAAGGCTGGATGTAGTCTCCATTGTGTTCTTTCTCCTATCTGTTGTGGCATTTTCCCTGGGAGACCCCTAGTGTCAGTCATTGACACCATGTCGGAGTGACTGACAGATAGGGAATGTCTTGGTTACTGTTGTAACCTCCATTCCACGATGGATGGAACGAGATGTGGTGTCCCTCCTGCCACAATGCTGAACAGCCTGCAGAAATGGTTGGGACACTGTCTCGACTCCTCATCACAAACCTGAATGAGTGAAGCATGCCGACTCCCTTTTATACCCGTATGTCCAGGGGAGTGGCATGCAAATTCCACTCGCCAATTCTCAATGGCCTTTCCTCAAGGTATCAGAGGTGTTTGGGGCTCCCAAGTGTGACCCCTAATGTCCGTTATCGACACCACATCTCGTTCCCTCCATCAGGGAATGCAGGTTACAACAGTAACTGAGATGATAACGACACAGAGGAACATTATCGTTGGAATTACTTTCAGAGCAATTTTTTCTAGCTGATGAACAATAAAAACATTGAGAGCCAATCAAAATCCACCTGACTATAAAGAGCTTGAACATTTAAAGCAACAGACAACATACAGTACCTGCAGTGTGCACTTATAATAAACAGAATGTTATCCATTGGTGTGGACACTAATATAGTTATCTTTATTGTTATCGTTCTTGGTGTGAAGAGACCTAAATACATACTTCTTTTAGTCCCTGATTACCTTTCATTTTCATTATATGGGAAAGAGAAGTGTGAACATGCTGCTAAACTTCTCATTTTGTGTTCCACAGAAGAAAGTCAGTTATACAGGGTTGGAGCAATATGAGGGTGAGTACATTTTTGGGTGAACAAGTCATTCAGGGTAATATTTTTACTTTTTACAGTGCATATGTAACTATCAATCATTTAAAATCAATGATGCACTCATTGGCCATACAGTATAAAAGAACAGGTCTCAGATTGCACTCCATCATATCCATGAAAACAAGCAATCCTTGATGGTGGGGTATGATTTGTTGACTTGATTAGGTCCGTGCCCCCTCAAATTGGGGGACGAGCCATGATAGATGAGACAGAGCAGCCTCTAAATGTGCTTTGTCAATCATGCTGACGTCTAACAAGGAGCCAATTACCACGTTCAGCCCCCGGCACGGGGCAGGATGTGATTAATAAGACATTACTGTATAGCCATCAGCATCATGAGTTTCATAAAAAATGTCAGTAATAGGACTGAAATAGTGGCTGCTCTAAAGTGCAAGAACAGACGATAAGTTAAAGGCGGCAGTCATGGATAGAAGGATAGATAAGGTGCGGTCCGATATCACACAAGTGTTTTATCACACTCCTAATCCAGATAAAGCTTCAGACTCCCAGTCCAGTGATTGGGTTACAGTAGAGATGGGAGAGACTTTTTTCCATGCACTTAACACTAGGAATTTGAGAAGTGTGAGCTTATCAGGCTTGCATTAGAGAGGAAAGTAATACATCGGAGGATGATAAGAGAGGAACGAGAGCTTCCTGGAATTTTCTAGAGATGAATGGAGACTGTGGAAGCGCCACCTCATCATAAATAAACGGAGGGTTTTTCCAAAATCAGTCAGAGTTGTCTTCCTCACCAGCTATGTATTGAGATATATATTCGTAAAAAACATCCTATCTCTCTGCCTTTATATCATCATAAATAGGGATGTGACATATATCAGTACCATATTGACTGATTCTAATTTTATATCAGCAGTATTCAGCAGTGAATATCAGTCTTTCCTAATTTTAGTTATATTGTTGTGATGACTAAATTCACTTCTAGGCATCAGCATTTAAGACTATCATACTAATTTATTATTAACAAAATAGTGTAGAACTGGCTATTTGTCAGTTATTGGCCATAACATCAAATGATGATGAAATCTCAAGTTCCAAAGTTTCAAACTCATTCTTCCATAAAACACAAAAGGAGAAATTAGAAGCTCCCTTGACGAAAATATTATCACTGAATAACTACTGGAAACTACTGAACTACTATGGACCACTTTTATGATCCTTTTATGGTTGTTTTGTCACTTTTTTGTAAATTATGAAAGCTTCAGTCTTCATTCAGTATTCATTGTAATTTCATAGAAAACAGTGACAACTATTCTTCAGAACTTCTCTCTTTGTGTTTCACAGAAGAAATAATGAGTGTTTGGAATTACATAAGTATGGACAAATGATATAATGTCATATTTATTTTCATATTGATTATATATTTTGGGTGAATTGTTCCTTTAAGAGGGGCAAATACCATTTGAAAGTTTCCGTATTTCTCTGCTGCAGAGAGCAAAACATTATTATTATTATTACTATTATTATTTTATTATTTTTTTTTNATTTGAAAGTTTCCGTATTTCTCTGCTGCAGAGAGCAAAACATTATTATTATTATTACTATTATTATTTTATTTTATTATTTTTTTTTACATCTGGATTCCAACAGTAGGAAAATAAGAGATGCTGCTAATAACCAATAACAAGTGCCCCATATGTCTAGGGGAAAAAATGTTGTGGTGGCTTGGGTATTTTTACATCCCTACTTTTTTTTTTTTCTCAGAACCTCTGAAAACACCCCCCTGTGTCCACTTGTATTTTACTCCCCAGGCAACTGAAGCATACCAAAGTGTTTTTAAGTCAGTCGACACTCATAGCACATGGCTCGCGTTGGTTACAGACTCTCAGGTACCCTGTAAAACCACTGTGGATACTTCTATTTATTCAGTGGTCTTTCCACTATCCTTGTTGTCCCTCACTGGGTCAGTGCTGCTGACATGCCTTGATCATTACTGCTTTTTCCCTTAACCCCCTCTGCACTGTTCTCTTGTTCTCAAACACATTACCACATGCTTACATGTTAGCCTTGTGTGCAATGGGACTGGAGCTGTTCAGGTACTGAAATTGAAACAAGCCCTAACAACTTAGCACCCTGCAATCTTTTTTAAGGTTGTGAAGCTTTGTTTTGTGTCAGTTTCTGAACTGACAGATCAGCATCTGCTATAGTGTTAATGATGTCACTAAGAAAATGAAGAATTGTGCATATCTACACTCTTACAAATAAAACTTCCAAGAAAGGTTTCACAGCAAGACTCAATTGGAAAGAACCTTTCAGTGAACAGCAAACTTTTTTTTTTGTGAAGAAATTTTTAATAATCAAAACAGACTTTTTCAACTACAAAGAACCATTTGTGCATTGTTAAGGTTATAGATGTTCTTGATGGAACCATAGAGCACATGCCAAATAGAGAACACATTTAAAATTTAGATTTTCTTTTTAAAGAAAGCAGGAAAGCAAGAACTTTGCAGGAAAGCTTCACACATCAAAAGTGTTTGGCATGTTCTTCTAAACATGTTCTTCTAAACTTCTAAACCTTTCCATGAGTAATGCCAATCAGCCTGTCGCTTGCTTCCCATTGGACCACATTCACCACATACCAGAGGAACATACATAATTAACTGCCTCTTTCCTGAAAGGTTTGCATGCTCTGACACACACACTAAGTGGCATGTGGTCTAAAGTGCTACTCGCATTCCCATACTGATTGTACCGCCACACCGCTGAGATCAACACAGAGTCACGTTCTTCCAGTTAACTCCACTGAATATCTGTGTTGAACTCCAATTAAGAGTAAAACAAAATGCCAATTAATGAATAATCATTAAGGGAATAAAATATGGATTGACTTTGAAATCCATCTTGCCGTCTATCTGTAATCTTCCCTTATTAGTTTTTTAAAAATTTTTTATTTAAAACATCCTATAAGGTTTAGACATTCATGATTAATGGTCAGTTACACTTATTGTTAAAAATAAAGGTTTTTCAATGGTGCTTTTAAAAGGCTCAGTAAAGATCAGTCTTCTCATTTTAGCTGTAGTACATATATATTTCTTAAACTGATTATATGGTGTGGTTCTTCAAAGATTAATATTTTAGGATTAGCTAAACCTTGATGTCTCGTTAGGGTCCTTCAGTTCAGTGATATCTTTTCTGGGTTCTTAAAAGCACCTATATAGGTTTTCTAAATAACTAGAGAATAAAAAGGGCTTTTTTAAATCTTAAAATATGCTCCTGATGCATCAAACCTTAAACGCCTTTTTGTTTCTCATTTTTAATAGTGTAAACAAGAAAAAGTGCAACAGGCGAGGCGTATAGGAAAATAGTTTTAACGACAAAGCACTAGACAAAACACTTTCATTTGGAGACAAAACATTGTTGATCTTCAATGTCGCACCTGGAACGCTCGTGCGCATGAGGTGTTGAAAGGTAATAGAATAATAAGCTTATGAAGTTAAGAATTACAAATTGAATGTGCGATATGCATTCCTTTAAAAATAAAAGCAAAAATTATCGGTAGGGCTATAATTGTAAGAAAAGACAAACTGAGCAGTTTAGAGAGGAATGTAGTTTAACATTTGGATAAATCCGTTCAGCTATCGATTAATGGACGAATTAGAGGTGTCAGAAATAAGATAGCGCAACTGTTTACACAGAAAAAAGGCACCTGAATGATCTACTTTACATGGAAGCGTGGGACATTGCACAACGGCAAGTTTTTATACCTGCCTCAATTGATTTCCTCCAAATATGCTGAGAAAATGCCTACACATGGATGATGATTAGACTCTTTTGGTTCATGCAACATGCAAGCGACAAAAATAACCCACCTTGACAGTTTTCCAGACAGAAAACAAATCCAAATCCTTTACTGATCAGATCATGTCCCAGAGATTTTACTCCACAGCAATTGACTAAATGCAGTGTACTCCTACACGTCTGTCAATTGCTCATCGGAAAGCTGGACATACTTTAGGCTACTGATAAGAAGTCCAGCCT
Organism: Anabarilius grahami; assembly: GCA_003731715.1. Taxonomy (NCBI): domain Eukaryota; kingdom Metazoa; phylum Chordata; class Actinopteri; order Cypriniformes; family Xenocyprididae; genus Anabarilius; species Anabarilius grahami. The sequence goes on along the minus strand of RJVU01044706.1, from coordinate 10,238,698 downwards.
TTTCAATAAAAAGTCATTGTAATGACACTCAGCCAGTAAAATGCGAGTCAATACGACCAAAACTCCAGTTAGATTTAGTTGCTGTCGGCGCTTACCTACCCTGTCCGTTAGAGAACAACTAACCTGCTGAAAGCGATCATCTCCAAATGTAAGTTTGAGGGAATGAAGCGAATTCAAGCCGCGCACTTGAGCTCTCCGCTGGGTCCTAAAGGACCCTCAGCCGCGAGAACATTTGGACATCTGCTTAAACAGGATAAACTGCCGCAGTTTACATACTCTCAAGTCTGCCTAGGCTACCTAGATAACATTTTGTCCAATATGGGACGACCGTTAAGTTCTATAGGCTAGTCTTAAGAAAAATAACCAGATTAATTGTGCTAAACATATCCATCAGAATAGCCAGCCTGAAGAATTTTAATTGTCATTAATTTGATAAATAGCAAATATAAAAGCGCTAATGTAAAGATGACCGTCATTTTCAAACCTGCATCCACGTGAAGTCATAGATTGTTGCTTAGGTAAATCAGATTTTTTTAAAAAAGTAATTGAATGTTACCGACCTTTCACAGAAATAACTAAAATGTTGTTTTCCGCTGACCTCTTAGGACTGATGATGAGGACCATATAACCTCTTTCCTCGAGAGTCTTTTCTGCAGAGTTCAGATCACGCGCGTGTTGAGTGAGCAGCAGGTGACAAGCCTATGTACATCGACAGCATCTGTATCATTACTAACAGATTGGTTTGCTTTTAGTGCAAATTACCTCAAAGTAATTACTTTAAACTTAAGTTAAAACGTTTCATTTATTGATACATTTGATCAACAGCGAGACAAGATTTTAAACTGTTGGTTTGTACAACCGCACAATACAAATGTTAACATCAACAGCAGCTTATCATATGTGTTCTATTCACAGTAGCTTCCTTATATTGCAGTTTAATGCAATATAATCTGATTTTTAGATCAAATCATACAGCCACACAAAGAAAATGTCATTTTCTCGTAACACCTTTTCTTATGCTAGTGAATGAGAATCAGAGTTGTCCGGCTCCAAAAACAAAAACGACAAAATGTTCCATATGAGTTGTGCAGTATTCCAAGTCCTCTCTGATGATAGCTTTCAAATCTCTCACATACAAAATTACCTAAAATTCTTGCCATAAGCATGGCAGATTTGAATGTGCTAGATTTAAAGGCTGTCACATGGCATCAGAAAACTTGGAATATGAATTATATGGTTTTTTGTGCATGACAGGCCCAGTTCCTACTCACTTCTATTGCATTGAAAATCAAAGAAAATTCTCTTTTCTTGATGCATCCTAGATTTAGGTTTAGGATTGCAGTTAACCTTAGAAAAAAAATACAGTGCTAGAACAGTCTGAATTTGATTAATTTGAAAATGTATTGATTTTCCTTAATGAGAGTAGAATTTGTACATCTTTGTATGAATGAACTCATGCTGCATCATATGATTTTGCCATCTGTTTAACTACGAATCATTACAAGTTCAACATGAAATCACATGAGAGGTTGGATTTGTAATTTTCCATTTTCAGGGTGTGGACAGTTACCACACGAAAAAGAACAAGCTGAATGGCAATGGTTAAAGGAATAGTCCCTCAAAAATGAAAATTCTGTTATCATTTACTCACCCTGATGTTGTTGCAAAACTGAGATTCTTTCCTCTGAGGAACATAAAAGGTATTTTGAGAACTGTCTTAAATGTTTTTGTCCATATAATGGAAGTCACAGTTAACTTTGGCTCTTCAAAATATCTTCTTCAAAGAAAGTCATACTGTCTTAGAACGACATGAGAATGAGTAAATGATGACAGAATTTTAAAACTACACCTTTATTCCGCGACATCAATAATTTCATATTTATTTTTCATCAATATGTGGTGGTGCTATGAGTTGGTACATAGAGAGAGGGTAAATTGTTGTATTTACTTAAAAAAGAAGTGGTTCCAAGCAACAATATTGAGTAATTTGTACAAAATACCAATTTAGTTGTATGAACAAAAGAAATTGAAGTAAAGCTGACAATACTCATTTTTAGTAGAAACAACTTAGTTAAATTAAGTTCATGTAGTTAGTTCATGTAGGATGGTTTGAGTGAAACTAACAACAGTGAAAGTTAATTTTTTTGAGTGTGTGTGTATGAGAGAGTGGAGAGATAGAAACAACTGTGGTGCGGCTTGTTTAAAGATGTGTACATTGAAAAGAACAGGCTCTAGTGTAAATGGAGAATGATTGTAAAGGATTTATCATTGCAATACAAATGACTTTAAAACCGTGTCTTTGCTGATAGAGATCCTGTGTGATTGTGATCTTGCGTGGGACTCAACAAGCACACATTGTTATTGATTACCTAAGCCATTTATATGCAACAAAGCCCTATAAACCCATTAAAAAGTTGCAAGGCAATTTCCATTCTGATGAAGAGGAATTTGCAGCAGCCAAGTGCTGAATAGCTATTAACATTTGACCGAAGCACACAAGTCGGTGAGCGTCGGAAGGTGCAGCCTTTGCTTTGCGATGTACTTGGCATTTCTATTAAATCTTTGATCATTCAATCAGCATAACCACTAGCTACCGGGTCAGCCACATGCGCTGAAGCCCTGCATTTGTGTGGTTTGCTTCGATTGGATCAATAATGGGATCTATGGATTCTGCCAGCGTCAGTGTTTTGCTGTTAACTGTCTATATTTTCTGATAGCCAAGTCTCTTTTGATTTATTCCACTTGGATTACCTTACTAAGCGGCAAGTTTGAAGCAATGTTTGGTTGATTTGTGTGGTTGTTTTGTTCACTTCTGCATGCATCACTTACCATAATTCCTGTTCTTGGCCTGACACCTGTTATGAGGGACTGAAAAGTTTGGAGTCCTGTTTGGCTGTTGGGTTTATTGATGGCTTCAAAGAGGAGCCCACCTGCCATGGCTTTTATCAGTTACAACCTCCCACACAATGTAAGCAACACAGAGTGAGACATCTGGGAGCTGCATTGTTCTTGTTGCTTCATGATGAGTAAGACCTGAAAACTTCATGAAAACACATCACTGTATCAAACAATGCTGAAACACTACTGTGCCGCTGTTCCCTTCCCCTAGCAACTTCATTTTAGTGACTTGTGCTGTCAGTTATATTATGTCATAGTAGTAGATTCCTCGTGTGTCCTTCTAGTAGGGCACTGGAGGGATACGCTTTGATTATTTTCTGCCTTTTGAGTATTAAAACTTGGGAAGATTAATATAAACAATTTCATTTTTTTTCTGTAGGTTGTAACCAAGGGCCAAAACACTCACCAAGCATTAACTGAGTAAACTGAGGTGAGAAAGTATGGTAAATAAAAACTAAATAAAGCACAGTTACTCAATAGTGGCTATAGAAACTGAAACATAATACATGGTTTTAGTCAAGCTAAAAAAACATTTTAGTATTATTTATATATTAGTATAGTTTTTAATATTTTGGATGAGCTTTTATTTTTTTATATTTTCAGTTTAGTTAATTTCTTAGTAATTTTGTTGTTTTTGTCATTTTTATAAGTTTTTAAAATTATATAAAACGGTTAGTTCCTGTCCTTGATTCTTATTGGTCAATAGCTGTGTTTTATTCACGATAAAACACGGCTATGACCGTTTAACCCAACGGTTCTGTGTATCACTACACAACACCCTTAGCATCCACTCTTAGCAACGTAAACTGTATGTTCTCAATTGATATTGTTCATTGAAGCTTACTGTATTATGTAGAAGAGTGTTGTGAGAAAAAAGATCGAGTGAGCGAGTTTATCACCTGCATTCAGATTTAGCATTTTCTTTCAGGTCAGTCCTATGTTCATAATAAAAAATCTGTTTAAGTCCTTTAAATCCTTAGTGTCCTTTGTACACCAAGCTGTATTGGAGCTGAATAAGCCTTTAAAAAAATTTAATCTGTAGCTGGAGCCCTGAATTTAAAAAATGTTTTTATGTATTGTAAGGTCTTGTCTGTGTGATAATGTTTTTCTTGTAATTGTGCATGAAACTGCTGTAAATGCAAGACAAATTTCATCATCATCATCATCATCATTATCAAATGTCCGATGTATTATCTTGTCCTTTTAACAGTTAAGGGGTTTTCCCGTGACTGACAGTGCTAGTCAAAGCATTTGTCAGTTGCGTCTTGTTCCGTGTTCACAACAATTCAGTCTTTTCAATGTGAAAGTCTTCGCTACTGACTGACACGCTCATAAAGACAGTCTTTGCCACCATCTAATGGCGTAATAATGTAACTTCTGTTGCTGTTCATGATCAGGGACTATTTTTTCCGGCAGAAGGAAGGCTTTTATTGAAAGTTTACTTCATGAAAGTTGCATTGATACATATTTTTGGCTTTAATATTTTTATTGTGTGGTAACCGTTTTATAAAAGCAATAAGGTACTCGAGGCTAGTGCTGTATCGTGAATAAGTCACGGCTGAAGGAGTTGCAGGCACTCCGCTTTGCGTCGTGCCTACCAACACCCTTCAGCCGTTACTTATTCACAATACAGCACAGCCTCTCATACCTTATTGCTTACATAATATTCTATATTTCTAAATTGTTTTAAATTATTTTAATTTTGGTTTTAGTTTTATTTCGGTTAGTACTTTTAGAACTAGCAACATTTCTCATTGTCGTTTAGTTTAAGTTTTTTAAAATTTTGTCAAGTGCAGATTTACTGAGAAACTGAGATTGAGTCATTAACATGCAAATAAAATGATTTAATGCCACTTTCATATGTATATGGCTATTGAATTGTCTAAATTCACTCAGCACTGGCAGGTGCGGCATAATAATTTGGATTCTGGTTTTAAATGTTACATAATTAAGAGAAGTGATATGAAGATAAAAGTCTTCTTTTTGTCTTCTTTTTCCCACAGTGTAACAGATCTCATTTCCTGAGCAGAATCAGAATAAAGTGGTTGTGAGCTGTCTGACTCTGGCTGGTGAAGAGCAGGCATCATGCCCATCTCTCAGGCACCTGAGCCATATTGCCTGCTATGATGGATGATATCTTTTATTTTGACGAGCAGAACATTTTAGCACTCACATTCCTCTGGATCCTTTCATTAGTGACTTGTTTTATGGCAGCAGCTTTATACCTCATGCTCAAGCTCAACTTTAGTTTCATTAGATCTTAAAATCTTCTTCCTTTTCTTCCACTTGTCACATGACTTCTAGCAAACTCCAGCTGTAACTTAAGGTCAGGCTTTTTTCAGAAGCTTCCTTACAGCCATTTTCTCACAAAGGCAAAATGTGTGTGGAGTGCTTCCATTTTGCTACAGTGGGCTTGCTACAATAAAGTTTCAGAGATGTGCATCAATTCGGCAGATTCGGATCAATTCTTTTTCATTCCTGAGATCTCTCAAAGTGACATTACCGTTCTATCAAGCAACTGAACACACATGCTTCAAAACAGCAGAATGAAAAACAATAAACACGGGGTAAATATAGATTAAAAATGCCTTTTTATTTTCACAATTACTGTGAAACCAAAGCAGAAAGTAACCAGAGGACTAAAACTAGCAATTTATTCTTAGAAGTGAACGTATCTCACTCAGCAGCACTCATCATTTAAATGCTATGTACAATTGACCTTGAATTGGCATTACTATAAAAGAACCAAAGTACTTGAGACAATACAAGCATTATAATAGGTAGAATTAAGTTGATATCACCAGTGTAAATAATGAATGAAGACGCCACAGGGGAGGCCTAATTGGAGAGAAAAAAACATGCCGCACACGGAATAGAAATTCAACAAGCCAATATATTTAATCAATGCCCATGAGGATTGTGATTTGCTGGTTTCATCTCTCAGTGCAATCAAAGTAATCTTTGTAGATGTGTATGCATACAGATGTGAACTGTGCAAGATCGTAATATAACCAGAAATTTTTGGCTAATTTCTTGTTTGAAATTCTTAAGACATAGCCAATTGTTCTTTTTGAGAACAACGTCATCAGATATAGCCTGTTAGCTATCAGTGTCCAGGTAGTTGGACACTTGGCGCTTTTTTATTTTTTACTTTTTTACATATTTATGTAATCATATAATATTAGGTATCAAAACAATTGCTTTAACATGGAAACGGTACTTTAAATCCTTTTAGCGGGCTCCATTTTTGTGATATCAACTTCAAATTTGGAAAACAACTTGGATAGATAAACTTCTATAACCTTTTTACACTTCCATGTTTTAAAGTGCTTTTGCAATAATCCGCTGAGTACCTTAGGACTGTATTCCAAAGCATTCATGAATTATAACCATTTACTATAGGTTCAGAGTTATGCTCAAAAAGGGGGGTGACAGTTAACAGGTTGAATACAACATATAAGCATTTTTTAAAGATCTACACAAGGCCCTGGCCTGGGTCAGTTACATTCCTACAGAATTAGATTATATACATTACAGAGAGCAACCTGCTACATGAGATCTAACAATACTTGCATGCATCTCAAAAGCCTCCAAAAATTGCATTCTGTTCTATTTTTTGAGTGTAAAACATTTTTGCAAGAAAAGATGAAATGCAATAGTGCACTAATTTGTCTATTTTGTTCAAAGCTGTGTAGCATTTGACTCATCAAGGGTCATTTACTAGTGAAACATGCATCATGGAAAAGATTAAGCAGGAAAAGTAAGATTTGTAAATAAGGTAAATTCAACATTTTGTCATTGAGAAATTATGCAAAAAGCCAAGCTGTGGTTGTCTTTGCTCACATTAGGTTGTTGATGTCAGCCTTTAGGCTGAATCAAGCAGATACACTTAATCCAGAAGAAAAGATGATGTCTCTGAATTCATTCTCAAAAGAGCTGCTTTGACAACCCTCCATGTTCCAATTTAGAATAAATCAGGGATTAAACTCTGCTCTTTGATGCACTCACTTACCTCAAATTACATGCCCGTCTCTGTTGTCCTTTTTGTGTGCCCTTCAAAGAAAAAGATAAGCCAAACAAGCGGGTGTTCTCTAGCTCACTGGGAGCTCTGCTTTCAAAAGAAATTCTGTGAGTATTTAGGCTGTATTTAGATGGTAATGTTGATAACGATGTTTATCAGAACCATACTTTGTGAAAAGGGAATATCTCAGGATACTTTAACAACCTTAGGTTATACTGCAATTTTATTTTAGAAGATGGTTTTGTGGTTAATCTGTGAAATGATTAAAAATAGCCGTGAATCGCTGCTTATGATTGCATTTCATCCATGCTATTTAAATGTGATCCTCAGATTCTCACATCAATGGATCATACCCATTCCTACCAGAGGAGCCCATGCAGGGATATTAAACCAGCTATGTAATAACACTCTCTATAGGTCCAGTGGGGAAATGAGTCTGACTCAGATTCAGTTCTCTCTGATGGATTGACATGTTTTCCAGTGGGATTTTGCTGCCTTGGAGGTCTGCTCTCTTTTTCATTTCGTCCAAGACTAGACTAAATTTTCACCAGAGCTGTCGATGTACCTGATAGACAGAGATGAATGTGTCTCATTTTCCTATATTGGTGTGGAATGAGCAATAGTTTTACCACTCATCTACCTCTTACAAAATGTTACAAAGGATTTCTATTTCAAACGCTGTTCTTTTGAACTTTGAATTCCTCAAAGAAAACTTAATTTATGTATCACAGTTTCTATATAAATATTAGACAGCACAACTGTGTTTAACATTGATAATCATATACATTTTTTCTTGTAAAAACCATACTTAAGTAAAAGGACAGATACCTTACAAAAAAAAAAGACCCCATTACAGGTTACAAGTCACCAATTCCAATACGACTTGAGTAAAGGTCTTACCCCTGGTTTCAAAGACAAAGCTTAGCCTAGTCCCAACCTAAAATCCATGTTTGAGCAGTTTTAATTGAAAGCAACTTGAACTGACATATCTTAAAATATGTCAGTGCCACTGTTTTGTCTCAAGATGCACTAGTAATGTTATTTTGTAAGGCACATTTATAAAAGCTATTTAAATGTCCTAATTGAACTAAGGCCTAATCCGGGCTTAATCTAAACCCTGTCTGTGAAACCAGGCCTTACAGTATATGATTTTAACAGTACTTAAGTATTTCAATAAGTATTTTTAAGTATGTACTGAATGTAGGCTCAAAGATGTACTAGTCCTTAACACCTAAGTGAAAAACAAGAAACAGTTTATTTGTGAGGTGATCAATCACATTTATTTTCTAAAATCGAAACAAAACTGAACACCTCAATATTGCAAACAAACAAACAAACAAACAAACAAACACAAACAAAAAACACAAAAGCCTTTTAAATGTCTACAAACACTCAAGGCTCAGTTAAAAGGTTAGTTCACCCAAAAATGAAAATTCTGTCATTAATTACTCATCCTTATGTCTTTCCACACCCGTAAGACCTTCATTCATCTTGGTAACACAAAAAAGGCGACAAGAATACTTTTTGCAAAAAAATAATTCTTGTCGTTTCATAACATTAAAGTTTAACCACTGTAGTCACATGAACTGTTTTAAATATGTCTTTAGTAGCTTTCTGGGCATTTGAAAGTGTTAATTATCTTGCTGTCTACGGAGGCCTCACTGAGCCATCGGATTTGATCAAAAATATCTTAATTTGTGTTCCGAAGATGAACGAAGGTCTTATGGGTGTGGAACGACAATTATTAATTATTAATTATTAATTATGGGTGAGTAATTAATGACAGGATTTTCATTTTTGGGTGAACTAACTCTTTAAGCTTAAGTGCTCAAAAAGGGCATGAGAGAACCAATATCCTTCAAAAAAAAAGTCTCTTCATTATTACAGATAAATAAAATAATGTTAAATAAAATTAAATAGTCAAAGCCTACTTGCACTGGACATGCTGTTTTCAGCTGCAGCCATGTCCATATCTCATATATGAAACACCTGCGATTCAGCAACTACCTGCTAATGCACTTATATTATTGTATATTAGCCTTGTTGAAAAGTTTGGGTGAGTAAGGGCAAAACAAACAAGATATAATACACTCACTGCCCTGTAGATGGCGATACTGCTTCTTTTGTTGCAGAAATAAACTGCTGCAGAAAAGGTTAGGTGCCTTGCAAAATGTAACAAGTAACTGCATCACTCTTTACAGGTGCTTCTCATTTATTATTTGTGCATCCTCATTTCCACCTGTGTATCCTCGCTCATGACTCTTCAGAAAGCTTCTTCACTCCTTGTTCCTCGCCTCCTCACTGTGCAAGTAGAGAATTGAGGTGCTGACTTTGATCGGTTTCCGGGTCACGGGCTGGAGGATGGAGGAGCGAGGAAATGAGCAAGCATCAATATGAGTATTGAGAAGCACCCTACAAATGAATTGGAGTAAAGAGTACATATACTTATTAATTAAAGGAGCTGTATGTAAGAAATCTATTTCAATTAATCATAAAATGGCCCTGATGTGTCACTAGACATTAAGAAGTAATGTTCATTTCAAATACTTATATCACTGACAAAAGTAGTCCGGCCAGGATATTGTCATTTAAAAAGTAGACTTGCAGCCCTCAACTGATGTTGATGTTGTCATTTTGTGTTTTGGCCTGACGCACCTCCCTCCACCTATCTACCAATCACGAAGTCAGTAGTGTTTCGGGATCCGTGTTGCCAGCTTTGCTGTAACCTACCGTAACTCCAGTCGGATAAAAATGTCTAATGTTACTAAAACAAAAAGACCTCGTTATAATGCAGAAATTCGTCGTGACAAAGTCCGAAATAAAACCAGAATTTGTATTGGAGATGCTTTTGAAAGATGGTGACGGCTGAAAATGGAGAAGAATTTGAACACAGACGCCAACGTTGCTAATTTTCTCCTGGACAGGTAAGATTCATCTATGCTTGGCTAACTTGTACTTGATGTCAATGGACATTTCATATATTCATGACAGTCGAACAAAGTTATGCATGTTTGTGCAAAGTAACATAACGTTAGCTCACATGGACGTATGCTCTGTCATTATGCTGAGACGCTGAGGAAAACAACATTAGCACGCCCATTATGGCAATTTGAAACGTAATTGAGACAGTAGCCTAATGTTACCTCAGTAAAAATGATTCGTCATTTGTTCTTCATTGAAGCAGCCTACGTTTCTGCTGAATCCTGCAGCTCATCTGGCAACCTCGAGTCAAGGGGTAGGGGGAGGGGATACACCGCTCTACAGTATTTTTAAAGTGATTGCAGTACCAGTTTAGGCCACAATCCTACATACGGCTCCTTTAATAAGTACTAAACGCCTGTGTGTAACTCATTTTGCACATTTGTTTTTCTACAAGCAGCATGAATAATACCTCAAAGCTTGAGGAAGAGAGGTGTGCTAATAGTCGCAAAAATCACGTTGAATAATTTGAGATAAATAATTTTAAAAAATGTGAACTAAGAGTTGCAAACTAAGAATAAAAGCCAAGAGATAAGTGGAATCTGCCACATTGCAAAAGTTACTTTTTCTTTGTTGATTTGCTTTCAGCTTGCCAACATTTTATAAATTGGCTAAACCAGCATCCTGGCTTCCTTCATTTACATGCTTCAGGGCATTGCTATTCAAATACTTAGATTTGTGTAATATTTTGCTTTATTTTGTCAAAAATGGAATTCTTGTCAGGGCACAAGAGTTCTGTTGTTAAAATCTTTAAATTAAATCTAGTCAGAATCACAGTGTTCACTCTAATAATTATCTATAGCCTCATGCTGCATGTGTAAGAATGCTGTGGCTGAAGCTCTCTAGAGATATAAACCTTGTTTTGGGGCTTGTTTTAATTCATTTCAGCATTACTTTTGAATTCTGATTTGGTCGACAGAACATGACCCTGAATATCATGACTGAATGAAATTAAGACGTTTGTCACAATACCAGGTTGCTTGAAATGGAATGAAGTTTTTATTGTGATATCACAAATGTTGCATATCTATGACCCTCTCTGTGTTTATAACAGTATTTTTTATAAATTAAGTTCGTATATGTGTTTTTGTTGATTATCCTGTTTGATACATAAGCATTATGGCTCATATAGTATGATATAAGAAATATGCTTACACTCAAGGATGAAAAATACAATCATTTTATTCAGAGGGCCAAACTGAGCAAAATTTTGGCAATTTGTTGCAGCTGCTGATATTTATATGGCCAAAACGTAAGATAAAAATTCTGATAGCTTCTAAAGTAAATCAATGAGATCTTAACAGATATAGCAGATATATAGCAGACTACTTACATACCACGCACATAAATATCAGTTGTCGCTCTACAGTATATCTCCATATCTGAAACAGCTTACACAAAAGTCAAACCAGCCAGCTTACTGTTGGTCAGTGCGGCAAATTCACATGACCAACTTGAACACAAATAAAATCTGCTAGGAAACCTTTCTTCCCTCAAGCGAAACTCTCAGTCGCCATGATTTCTATTGAAGTTACTTGATTTTGCTATTGGCAATTGCATGTAAAACAGCAACTAGCACGATCTTAAATATGTCTCCTTTTGTGTTCCATGAAATAAAATCATACAGGTTTGGAACGATATGAATGTGAGGAAAAGAAGTATTTTCATTTTGAGGCAATTAGCCTTTTACGGATGACAGGAAATCCTTACTCATTAAAAAAATGTAGTAAATGTAGTGGAAAGGCATCTTATTAATAGATGGCATCTCTTCATAACTTCTTTGTTCCAATTCCCTTCTTTCTTTATTCAATGTGGCAAGCCCATTACATGATTTTTCACACAATTATCCATTGTCACTGAACAAATGCTTGGTGTCTCATTGCTCTTGAATGGTGGGAAAAACAGCTCCTCCAACTTCCTTCTAAAACTCCTAAAAGTGTGATTCATCCAGTATATCTGTAGAGCAGCACTGATGCTGTTAGGAAAGAGAGGGAGAGAGACAGAGAGGATGAGATCAAGGTCATCTCTGTCTAAAACGAATGAATCATGCATGTCCAGGCAACAGCAGGATGACTGCAGCACCTGACGTTCACATACTGATGAAACCGAAGAAATGAGACGGGTGACATTTCATTGGTCATGGCATTGGCACATAGTCTTCTGATGAAATTAAAAAAGAAGTGCTTAAACAAGAGGGAAATTCCAGTGCAATTAACCTTTGAATTACACAAACCATATATCAGTTAACCATTTTATGCAGCATGTTAAATTCAAAACCACATGACATGAAATGGGTGTTTTATCCTTTTTTAAAAAAACTATTATTTTATTCAAGTACTATCAAGGCCAGTTTCACTTATGCCAATACCTATAGAGGATAACATATAGGTAAGGCCATTTAACATTAAAATGCAATTATTTTTTTCCAAGCATGATTATATACATTAATTTCCATGATAAAATTAATAATAGAATTGTTTTTTTTTAACTATAATTTTATGTCAAGATCAATCCTCTCAATATAGTATCGGAAGTTTAATATTTCATCATCCATATTTCAGATCATCCGCTCATTCCTGAAATGGATATTGAATGAACAAAAGCCAGCAGAATCAGTTTTTTGTATGCTTTATAAATCTATATTCAGTTCCTTCCTGAATGAATAAGTGCAGAATAACAGCAAATATCCTTTCAATGGCTAAAGTCATAAAGGATGTTTATGCTGCAGGGCCCTGAGTGACAGTAGTACTTTTGCTTTACCTGAACCATTAAAGTTCAGCTTGACTCACAGGGACACATTCCAGGCCTGTCACAGTGAACACGGGAGTCGAGTGGAGGGAGGGGGACGGGGACAGAGGATTCGCCGGATGGAGAGAGCATTATACAGGCGAACGGGAGCTAGCGGCTGGTGAAAGGTGCACACCGTCTGAGAACATGAATTGGCTCCAGATGGGACCTGGCAGCCGGAAAAGGCGGAAGCGAATTGTATCGACAGGCTGTGCTGGCCGGGCCCCGAACAAGGCCATTAGTGATGCTGTACAGTCACCTGGGAGAGCTCTCTCACACTGAGATTTCACTTTAGCTAAGTGTTGATTTGAACTCTCCAGCCAGGTTGAGTGCAATGGGAAGTACACTCTGAATGTTCAGACCATAGTCTGTATTGTTGAAGTAACAATGTGGCCTTTCCTGGAATTTTTTGGGGGATATAATGCCAGTATAGTTTTCTTTTAGCATTGATATGAGCATGACTGCACTGATAAGGGTTTGTTAGCACCCTACGGCAGCACATTTCCACACATTAATTACATGAGTCATCGTTTTATTTTCTGTGATGGAGCAGCTACCAGCCTCTTGAAAATATTAGATAATGCTATCAAGAGATTATTGTGATGTCGTGTCATCTGGTTCATCCCTGTCTGGCTCATCCTTGTTTTATTAAGTGAAGAACTGGACACCTGAAGCATTTACTTGCAACAGCAGTTCAGTATGCAATATTGCAGTTAAAAGGGTCAGGACAAAGATTTTTTAAATTATTTTAATATGTTCCTTGAGGTTCACTTATGATGTTAAAAGTAATTTTGCACAAAATAGTAATTATGATGTAATTTTGGAAGAAAAAAAATATATAGTATAACCTCGGAAAAAATGTCATTTACAGACAAAGCGTTATGAAATAATTTACTTCCTTGTGATGCAGCTGTTGTCAGATCCAATTCAGTTGCCAAAAGTTTCTTTGCAAACTCTTCTTTTTTGTAGCCCCTTTGGTTTGAACAGCCCGCTCTAAATGGGACACGAACCCGGGCCCATCCGCATGGGAGTTGGGCGCTCAAACAAGAAGGCTAAAGACTGCAGTATCCAGCATCAGTCGCTAGAGCACCTCTTGAATTCAGGGGAGTAAGGTTTACATGCACAGCTCTTACTGGCCTACGTCCGTTACACTCACCCCCTTAAACCTCACTCCCATCCCCTTTCTGTAATGCATGTAGCCCATCCGGTTTGACCAACCCGCTCTAAGCGGAACGCGAACCCCGGCCCATCTGCAAAGGTGGCGGGCACTCTTACAAGGAGGCTAAAGACCTCAGTCTCTAGCATCAGTCACTAGAGTGCCTCTTGAATTCAGTGAGGTTTACATACACAGCTCTCGCTAGCCTACGTCTGTTACACATTAAACTGTGCCTCGTTTAGAAAACAAAATGCTGAAAAAAACATAATCCTCTGATGTGATCCAGGATGCCAATAAAATAAACCATCAACTTGTTTCTGACGCTGGGATCCTTCTGAAGTCTGTACAGAGATTACATTTTAAGTCTAGCTGTTTAAACTAGACGTGTCAATGCAAACGTTCTTTCTTCCATTTGTCCTGTTTTTGAAAGACTCAGATGCATCGAGAATGTCAGAAACTAAATGTGAAACTGTATCCTGTGGAGCCCCTAAAAGGACAAAAAAAGAATGTGATGGCAGGAAAAATTATCTGTGAATGATTTTGCATTCCGTCGCAAAGGCGTTGCTTGCAAAATGTTGGCATTCCCGGGAGAAACTTTGCATTCACTTGCAAAACCTTTGCGTTCCCTTTTGCATTCATATTTTTTTCATCACTATGTCCCTTTAGGGGCTCCATAGTATCCAGTGTACACAGTGTCAGCGATTATAATGGGTTCTATTTAAAGAGTTTGGTTCCAGAACGCAATAACACCATTTTGATTAATTTGAGTAAAAAAGTGTTTTCTTTACCAAGAAAGTGGCAAGATGAAAACCACTATTTTCTGTTTCAAACTTTCACATAGCATCTTTTGGTTATAAAAACATTAAAAATTCAAATCTACATTTTGATTTTAAAAAGTTTATTATAAAAACGTATTTTTTCCCCAAAATGCAATAAATCCAAGACACTTTTTTTTCAAAATGCAATTAATCCATCAATATAAAAGTTATTTTTCAAATTGAAAATACACAACAAAGTAAGTTGATTCACATATATGGCAGAGTCTAAACTTTGCCAATATTTATCTTACAGGCATTTTACTAAAAATACATTCAGCCGTCGCTCCCGTCGCTCCCAAAATGAATTCAATGGGTCATCTTGTTAATATTATAAATTATTTACCACTGTTGGTGGATGAGGAGAGACCCCTGATATGATTGTAAAAGCGCTTTGGGTGTACAGTTGTACATAGGAAAGCGCTATATAAATGCCTCATTCATTCATTCATTCATTCTTTCATTACCGATTAAAGAGTATCTGGCGCCACCGCACGGTTAAATAAACACATTTGCCGAGTACATTGGTATTAAAAACGGCTTTTTAAAAAAGCCTTCAATGTTTACAGTGGGTGGAATGGTGCGCTGTGATTGGTTGAGCGGATATATCGCGTTCTGCAGAGAAAGGAGACTGGCTTTTGTCACGTTTTGGAAAGAAAGGGAGAAAACATGACAGAATAACACGACAGATATCGCATTTTGCGCAAAATTAATAAATGACTTTTCAATACCGACCAGATACAATACTGATTTTGGCTGAAAATAATATTTTTTTTTTAAATGGTGTTTATCGTGTTTTGGAACCAAACTCTTCATTTGCTTTTGATGCAATGCAAAATGTCAGCCGTTAAGCAACTGAATGCCAGTGGGCGGGGCCTATGGTGGGATGATTTATAACTATTTGTCGATGTCTTGCTCTGGAGGCAGTCATATGCAAGAATATTTGCCTGTGTCGTCACAGATCCCACAATATCAAAACGAGCTATTTTCAGAGCTTGAATAAATAAATGCTTTGTTTTCTAAATAGAAGGACGTTTTATATGAAACTTGCAGGATGTTTTAAATGGTACAAAGACCTCTTGTATGTCAAAAGATTAAGTCAAATTTGATTTCTCACATCATGACTCATTTAACATGTAATATACACTATCATGTAATGTTTTTTGTTGTTGTTGGTTTTTTACTTGTATTGGCTGTTTCCACATGTGTTTTTGCACTAGTTGCACCCACCCCTGTTTCTGATTGGGCAACTATTCTGAAACTTATATTGATGAGCTGCAGCCAGTGTATTATTTATTATATATACTATTATAGTTTATAATAATACTATAATATATACTATTTATACAGTATTATTATTTTGTATTAGCTTGTATTTTTGTAATTTCAGTTTTCATTTGAATTTTGGTTTAGTTTTTAGTAGTTTTATGTGCTTTTTTAATTTTAAATTTTTTTAAAATTATTATTAATTTATATTTCTATAAAGCTTTACATTTACATTTATGCATTTGGCAGACGCTTTTATCCAAAGCGACTTACATTGCATTATACTATACATTTGTATCTGAGTATGTGCAATCCCTGGGATCGAACCCATGACCTTGGCATTGCTAGTGCCACGCTCTAACCACTGAGCTACAGGAAAGCTTTAGGTTAAATAACTGATTAAAGTTTTTGATGTTTTTAAAAATCTAATATTTAGGGGCCAAGCACCAAAGGTGCATAGTCTCCTATTGTATCCGTTAGCGTTCTTTTTAATTATTGTTCTTCTTCCGCTCTGGATGTCTATGGCAGCCCATAGCACCGCTTATGGTTATGAAATTTGGCACACAGATAGAGGGCAGTCTGAAATGTCACCATAGCAAATTTGGAGTCTCTAGGTCAATCCCTCTAGCGCCACCTCCTGTACTAAGTTTCACTCATGTTTGACTCATAAATGACTCATGTCACTAACAACTTTTGAACCATAAGGGCTAGAAACATTTAGATTTTTTCGAACTCCTCCTAGGTCGTTGCTCTGATTTTCACGAAAATTTAACCAGATCATCTTCAGACCATGGCAACAAAAGGTTATGGAATTCAAGTTGATCTCTCAAATTGCTTTCGAAACATGCGCAAACAAATTTTACGTGGCGCTTGCGAAAAAAGACACGAGGCTGTATCTCCGTAATGCTTTATCGTATATGTCATCATAAGCATGACCTAAGGCAACATGCAGCGTTTCGGCGCAGCGCCACCTACTGGTCCGGAGATACAAAAAATTACTATCTTTGCTTATAACTTCTGATTGGTTTGTCAAAAAATCATAAATATGGTCGCATTAGATTCGGCCCATTTTGGCCGTGGGCCATTAAAATTTTGTGCTAAAATGCTGTATTTTATGAACGTATAGGCGTATCATTACGAAACTCAGTATGGGTCATCAGCACAATGCCCTGAAAGAGTCTGAGAAGTTTCATTTTTTTAATATGCTTATAACTTTTGATGTGGTTGACTTATTTTCACAGGAGTCATATACTTAGACTTCTGAATTCTTGCCAACTCCAGCGATACCAAACATGCTAGGTTTCGCCTTATGGTTTGTGCGATGTGGTGATTTAGTTCTTAAAAAACGATTGCGAATATCTTTGAAACCGTTAGTCTGATCGAGACAAAACCAGCATAGGAAACACAGAACCCAAGTTAGTTTACTATATGTCAAAGCCCAAATGTCAAAATTTTGATAGGAAGTGGCAAAAAAATCAAAACAAAGTCTTCCATGGGTCATTTTTTATGATCTCATACTTATAAATGTCCATAATTCCAAAACGAAATGAGATATTTTCACCAAATTTGACACACACATGTATGGGCTCACTCTGAGGACACATATGTGGGAATGTGCCTCTTGGTGGCGCTATAATTGAACAAAACACGAAATTTCTATTAACTACAATAGAGTATTATGATAAAAATGCTAAATTTTATGAATGCATTGGTGTACCATTGCGAAACTCAGTATGGTCCTATTGTAATATGACTGGCCTTAATAGATTCTGTGGGTCATGCCGAGAACATAGATACCATATTTTCCATATTCAGCCAAACTTCCTGTCCGACATTTAATTTTTCTTTAAAAACCTACTTTTTCGAACTTCTCATAGACCTTTGGTCCAATTCTCACTGAAATCGAATCGTATCATCTTCAGACCATGCTGACAAAAAGTTATGGATTTCAAGTCGATTCGTCAAACCGTTTTCGTATACCGTTGCAACGAATTAAAGCCTTGATGCCAAAATGACTCTTGAGGCTGTATCTCAAACTTTGCGATTGTCATTGTCACCTTACTCTGACCATACCACATTGATTTGGTCACAGCGCCACCTATTGGTTGAAAGTGATAAACCAGTAAATCTTTATTATTGACTGTATTTGTGATTTTTCAGATCTTTTGCCTAAAATGATCTCAAAAGGTCTTTAATTGCTCACAGTTGCAGTTGGTCTGATGCTCACAGCTATGTTGGCTGGCTTGTTGTGCCTTATTTGTGCATGGCACCGTAATTGGTGCTTGCAGCTATATATTTATATTTGATTTCAGCTTTATTCTAATTTTAGTTTTAGTTAACAATTACAACACTGACTGTGCTGTTACCGGATGCTGAAAATAGAAGTGAGGTGTGGCACAATAGACAAAGACGTCTATATCTGTTTACTTATGGAGCCTTATTGGGAAGTATTACCAACTATTCTTATGTACTACAATAAAAGCAATCTATCCATGGCTATTAAGAGTACTATTTAGAGTAGGAAAATTGTTGATTCTCACTAAAACATATAAAACCATGTTTTATTCCCACCCAATTGACTCAATAAATGTGCTTACAGGAAGCCTTGTAAATGTACATAGGTGGCTCAAGGATATGGCTGTTTATGCCATTTTAAGATAGCGGGGCTCATATTGTTTGTTCTGTAACTAGTTCCTGAGGGAGTGTATATTTCCACTGACAGTATCTTCCTGACAGCGGGCAGAAAGAGCATCTGTGGAAACGAGTGTGTTGGAGACACCTCAGCACTCAGTCTTCCACCTCCTCTTGTCTGGAAGAGCGTCTAAACAAGCTACAGCTCCTCTGGGGCAGGAATGTATGTATTCAAACACAGCTCCAGCAGAAAGTGTGAGAAATTCACTTTCTTGTGTATAACATTTCTTTACTGCTGCTTTAAGCCTTGAAGATAATGTAATTATATATATTTAATTCGTTTCTTGTGTCCATTACTTTTATACACTGTATTAGACTACAAGTTTTTGTCAACTAAAATATATATATAGTTATGGTTTGCCTTCAAGGTCAACATTTCATTTTTAATATATTTTGCAATGTGTGTATATGTAGTGATTACATTAGAATTTGACATTGTGTTAACTATATTTGTCCTCATCACATGGATAACCACTAGGTTATAACTGTGCTGTGCAGAAGGATGGTAGGTCCATTTACAAGGTTAATAGCAACAATTTGGAAACCCTGAATGTACGATGCTTGTATTGTGAATCTATTATTATATGGTGACTGAGGATCACACTTAGGACAGGCTCATTTTTCAAAAGGGCCGACCATTTTCCTGTTGCTCTTTCACAGGCTGTTGATGAATTGAGTCTGACTACAGGCTATACCCTCTTTTAGCTGATGTAAATGAATCACTTCAGTAGCTGAACAGGTACGTTTTCGACATTGCGCTGTTGAGAGCAGTCCTAATCAAGCCCTCCCCTGATTCCTCGGTTTGACGTCACCACATCAGAATTACTTTTCTGATGGAGGTGGACTTGTGAACAA
Source organism: Anabarilius grahami (assembly GCA_003731715.1). NCBI lineage: Eukaryota > Metazoa > Chordata > Actinopteri > Cypriniformes > Xenocyprididae > Anabarilius > Anabarilius grahami. Next base: position 10,219,230 of record RJVU01044706.1, on the reverse strand, counting down.
TAAATAATTTTACTTTTAAATGGCTTAATCATATGTATATAAAAGGTTTTGTAATAGTTTTCAAATGGATTGAAGTTAGAGCTTTTACTGAATATGAAAGGTGAAAGGCTGAATGTGAAAGTATAGGCTACTCATGTTTACATGAGGTCTTGTGTCAACCAGAAGCATGTAATGTCACATCCTTATGTCATGATAAGTATGTCATGTCAAAGTATAATGTAATGGATAAAGAATTAGTCACTCACGGTATTATCAGTCCACACCTATGTTTAATCCAAGCAAACATTCATGATGTACATATACCTAGATAGCTAGAGCTGAATTTCCAAATCACATGACCATGGCCGAAATATTGGCTGATATTCACAAAAACAGCACAATTGCGAGTTTGATATTGCTTTTATAAAACAGTTAAATAAACACAAGTTAATACTGAATAACTTATATTGTAGACATAAAATTAAGAGAATTTACATCAGTTACGTTTTGCAGACATTAATATAATGGCAGTTAATGAAAATTGTTCAATGAAAATTGTTCCAAAGAATCTACAATAGAACCTCTGCGTGTCTCCAAGCAACACACATCAGGCTATTACAATATAATGTTTAGTTCCTGAATGAATCTGCTGTTTTGAACGTATTGGTTGAATGAATGATTCAATGACTCAGAAAGACAGCCCACTTGTTTTGTTTCTAAATGAATCAGTATTTCTGAATGCATCGACTGAGTGACTGATTCAATGACTCACTCAGAAAGACGGCCACTTTTTTGTCCCTGAATCAATCAGTGTATTTGAATGAATCAGGTGATGACAGTCTGTCTGAAATGCACAAACATAGGAGAAAAGTCACAGTAGGCTAGGACTGTAATATAGCACTCTTAGAATGCTGCTCAACCAGTATATGTTCTATATGTTCTTTTTTTCTTTCTTTTGACAAATAACCAAAGAGCATTTGACTAATGAGAGAAAAAAATGGGTGTTAAATTATAGAGAAAAGTTTTTTTTTTTTCCTGCTCAAACAATGATTCAGCAAAGGGATTCAACAGCATGAAACAGACATCGATAAAACACTGTCACCTTTTCTATATGGGGAGGGATTAACATCTTTTGGTGGTACTAGGGAATTAGTATTTTGTTTGCACGGAACATGAGCACAGCTATTAAATTCTTACAATTGCAAAATCTGCTCTTGAATGCAAATGGCCCCACAGCTCCTTGTCTATATTTTTGTGGGTAGATGACTCAATCTTCATTATTCTCTTTATCATATTTTTTAATCAGATGTAAAAGAGGCCCACTGAGAAAATGCAATCAAATTTGAAAATTGTATTTGAAAAATAAGAATAATAAAAAATATCCATTTTTAAAAGTTAGATAAAAATATAATAAAAAATATACATCATAGTGTTACCATCTTTTGGTAACACTATGATGCAGTATATGCTACTCACGTTTTTCTGTCTTGGAAAATTACACTTCAGTTTTAAGCTAAAATGATAAAAGATGATGAAAATATTACTTTTAACAGCAATCATGCCTCCTTAAGAGCAGGTATCTGATGATTTTTAGCTTACATGGTGAGGTAATGGATTCAAGTGTTTGGAATGAAGATAAGCATGTACTTAAGCTCAGAGATCAAATGTGAAATTGGAACACTGTCACATTCTCTTTCAAGTCAGAGACTTCTGAGTGGCTGAGGAACAGATAAAAGACACGCTACACACACACAAAAAAGAGGGTTTTCGTAATGAATAAGGAGACATGCTAATACTATAGTGCTTTGAACAGGATTTGGCTGACAGGATGTTGGCTTTTCTATGTTGACAATATAGGAAAAATGACCTTTAAGTACTCTTGTGACCTGAGGGGGAGATCATGGCCTTGTCTACTCTGTTCTTTATTCAATTCTTACATGAGATAGCTTTTTGATGTTTGTTTACAATAATCACTGATTCATGTCAAACAAAAGTAGTTGATACCCAGCAAGCAATTTTATGTCTAATAGCCGTTAAAACACAGCCCTGACGTCTAGGCTAAAACGAGGCAAAATTGGATGCACACTAGGGCTGGGCAATACAATTTTTAGGAATATATGGATATATTTTTCAAAGCAATATAGATTGAGACTATATCATTTATATTAATATAGCCTGATGTCACATTAAAATAATTTATTCAACCAGTTCTTAAAGAAAAACAAATTGAGGTCAATTTGACATCCACACATTGATGTCCAATTGATGTCGAAAAAAACATCACATTGACGTCAATTTTTTTACGTCAATTTGACGTCCACACACTGATGTCCAATTGATGTCGAAAAAAAACATCAAATGACGTAAATTTTTTGACATCAATTTGACGTCCACACACTGATGTCCAACTGATGTCGAAAAAAACCCATCAAATTTACATCGTTTTTTTTACGTCATTTGACGTCCACACACTGGTGTCCAATTGATGTCGAAAAAAAACCGTCAAATGGATGTCAAAAACTTGACATCCATTTGACGTCCACACACTGATGTCCAATTGATGTTGAAAAAACCCCCCCATCAAATTGACGTCAAATTGACGTCAAATTGACGTCCACACACTGATGTCCAATTGATGTCGAAAAAAACCCCATCAAATTGACGTAAATTTTTAGACGTCAATTTGACATCCACACACTGATGTCCAATTAATGTCGAAAAAAAACCCCGTCAAATTGACGTCAAAAATTTGACATCAAAAACTTGACATCCATTTGACATCCACACAGCGATGTCCAATCGATGTTGAAAAAAAAAGTTCTTTATGTATTTGACGATTCTGGATTTGACTGCTGTACAGCACCTGTATGAAGATGGAACAACTTGTATCACTCATTTTAAGACATTATAAACTACAGCATTAATTACAAGATTTTCAGCCACCATCACTCATACTAACATGCTGTAGCAATCCACAAAATAATTAAAGCTCTCTAAAATTTAGCTCAGTGGTTAGAGCATGGCACTAGCAATGCCAAGGTCATGGGTTCGATCCCAGGGATTGCACATACTCGGATACAAATGTATAGGATAATGCAATGTAAGTCGCTTTGGATAAAAGCGTCTGCCAAATGCATAAATGTAAATGTAAAATAGCATGGATAACCACCTAGATCAGTAATCCTCACTATTTCTTCCAAGTAAGCCACACTAGCAGGATAAAGTCAACAAGCAAGTTGCCACAATAAAAAACACGCACAGAAATACACATCTGCCTAGTACAATATGCAATGCATTTAGCCACTGCAATTCTAATAATACAAAACTGTTAAGGTGTTGTACAAGTTGCTTTAAAGGTGAGGTGAGTAGATTTTCAAAAACACACACTGATGTCCAATTGATGTTGAAAAAAAACCCATCAAATTAACGTAAAATTTTTTTACGTCAATTTGACGTCCACACACTGATGCCCAATTGATGTCGAAAAAAACCCCATCAACTTGACATCCATTTGACGTCCACACACTAATGTCCAATTACTTGCAACTGTTAATTATTTTAAATCAAGGCTAAACACTTTACCGTTTGCCACTGCCTTTTATTAATTGGAATAATTATTAATTTATTACATCACACTCTAACTTTTACTCTCCTCTTTTATCTTGTTTTTATTTTCTATTTAGCTCTTTTAAAGCATTTTCAAATGTCTTCTTATATTGTCTTTTTATATTGACCTATGTTGCTATTATGTTTTATGTAAAGCACTTTGAATTGCCTTGTTGTTGTGTAAAGTTCCACCCACTAGCCCAACGACGGCGTCTAGTAGTCTGGTTAGAAGGTATTGCACGTGTTCGTCTTCTGGCACTCCTGTTCAAATCATTTTAATTTAATACAAGGTTTTTGTTTAATTCAAATCTGACTCCATTAATAATCTTAGTCTGACTCCAATTATAAACTATTCTTAGTTTCCCAATGTAGCTGATCATATGATTAGTTGTGTTTTAATTTGCGTTTCAGATTCTTCTGATTATCTTATACTATCAATTATTTCGTTCGCCGCAGACCCGGTATCGCTTTAGAAGAGTCACTTCGGCCGATTAAAGGCTCTTCCCGGACACAAACTCGTCAGTTCTGATCTTAAACATTGGATGCAGGGTAAATATCTACCTTTAAGTCGGTCGCGCTCTGCTTACTCGTAACAAAAAGCATAGTTATCATATATTTACGAAAACTGCAACTTATTTAAGACAGTGATTGTCAGAAATCGAAATGGACTCAATTGATGTGCCCTTATGCTCCATCTATTAAACCTTTCGTATGGACAATCCTGAACACAGATTTGAGGTAATATCTTCGCTTTAATCTACTAGAAATAATGAATTTAAGAATAATGCAGAATAAATCAAGAATAACATTTATTAATTTGCCAGGCAGGATAAAACATCAATTAAAGCGATCCAAAAGAATACATTACACAACAGATCAGCATAAAATATAAAATACAATTCAAAACAAGATATTAAAAGGAATTTCAAAGAGTCAGCATACCTGGCAAATAGAGATACACACAGCAGTTGTGCAGGAAGTTCTGACTACAGATTCTTCCCTGAGTGGTTTGCCAAGTCCCTTTAAATACCCAAGTCTTAACAAAAGGACAGTAAACATTTAGCACCCAAATATTCATGCAGCTTTTGTTGGAATCTTTCTCGTGCCCCAAAAGGTCACACGCCCGGTTTTGGGGAACAACCAAATGGTTATTGGGACGTCTCCCACACCAGGAGAACAAGTCTTGTTCTTTGATGTGGGAGTGAAACCATCTTACCAGTCACACCAGAAGTATTTACATTGATATCAAACAACTAAGTTAGGTTTGCATAGAAAGTGAGGGTGTGCGGAGTCAGGAACTCAGCATGGGGGGGAAGAGAGGAGGTCGAGCCAGGCATTGTCTTGCGCTTTTTCTCGCATATCCTCTTTTCAGATTAGAGTTTTTATTGCTTTATTACAGGATAGGAATCTTGAATTCAGCCTTGGTGAAATCCATCCTTACAGTTGAAATGTGCTAAACAAAATTAACTTAACTTGCCAAATCCAAAACTCATATTTACATATCATAATGATCTAAAGATTAAAAAATATATGTGGCTTTCATAACAACTAATAATAGGTTGAACAGGTTTCATGTTTAATCCCTTGTTTTTAGATAATTAGAGAGTTTAAGGGCACAAGGAAACACTATACAGTACACGCATGTTAAAGGTGCTTTATGTAAGAATGACAGCTAGTGGTTGAAATGGGTACTGCAGTTCAAATTCAAAATATTGTTTGCCCCGCCCCCGCCCCTCCTCCTCAGACTCAACGCTCACGCAGGTTGCCAGTTTGAAGACACGCAACAGGAGCAAGCTCAATTGACATTGGAAGGCAAGGAGACTTACACACAGTGAGATAATTAGTTGATTTATGATGAGTTGATATCGCGTTTTAATATGTTCCCGTTCATAGAGATTTTTAGATGGATGCTGAGGCTTTTTAGGTCGGGCAGAATCTGCGATCTCTGACCCAGTTTGTTCGCTGGCTGTGTTTTCCGCCAAATGGCAACCCGGGGTGGTGAAATACTATTTTGTAAATTGGCAACGTGCGGTCTTGCACAGACCAAAACAAAAACAGAAATTCCGACACGGAACACAAATTTCAAAGTAAAATAACTGGCTGTAGCATTGGTTTTCAGAGAAATGAGTATGTGAACTCAGCATGTTTAATAAATATCTGCAAAAATATTATGGTATTTTTATGCTTTAGTTCAGTCAAAAACTTACATAGAGCACCTTTAATCTAACTACAACATGTTTTACTCTGAGTCTGCACTGTTACCCAATAAAATGTCACGGTTCCTACACATGATAACAAATAATGTATAAATAATGAACACATGTCAAAATGAAAAACACAGATACTTATTAGACCAAAAGCAGGAAAGAATTTGCTTTAACATTTGCTGTTGCTTTCTCTCTGACAGTGGTTGTAATAGAAAATGGTGGAAATGTATATAGCGAGATCTCTACTAACTTTCAAGTCTCGCGTGCCAGTAGTCATGTATTTTTATTTAACTTAAAATTAAAGAGTTATATATGTGTGTGTGTATATATATATATATATATATATATATATAATATCTATGATTGTGTGACAGCAAAAATAATAGGCCTATGCTGTTTCAAATGTTTACTTGCATTTGATGGTATATCATGCATCCCACAAGCTTTGTGGGCGAAAATTACTTAACACTATTTTGGCTACACTCATTGCTGGTCTGAATCAGGGCTATAGCCAAGCCGTAAAAAATAGACTATAGATTGCCTCGATTTCGCCGGGTGGACTAAAAGTAGACTGCACGCCTATCCAATTCAGAGCTAAATCGTGACTACAGATAGACCGTGTCATGAAATGACACTTAAATCTTGTAGATATCATTGACATTGCAAACATGATGGGATATCAACCATCTCATGCACTTCCTGTGCAAAAACTACAATAAATCAGGATTGACTAAAGGTGGGCTACAAATAGCCGGTCTGACTACGAGCTAAATCGTAGCCACACACAGCCTACGCATAGAACATGTCAAAGATATGAAACCAAACACCTTGTAATCACTGTTGACTTTGCTTACATGATAGAATATCATACATCTCGCAAGTTATTTTGGCAAAAATGACATGTAACCATGTAACCAGATTATTTTGGCTAAAAGTGGATTACTCATAGCCGGACTATATCGGGTCTATAGTTAACAGAGACGGTGAAATGACGGCTATTGCTTGCTGGGTATAGTGCTAATATAAATAATGCTTCCAAGAAATAGGACTAAAATATTAAAAAAAAGCATAACTGTGCCATTTGTGGATGTTCATTTTATTCATATTTTCATATATTTCTGATCAGTGTATATATATTTTACTTTGCTTGAAACAAATTCGGATCAGATTACTGTGAATTATTTGGTTTAACACAGTCTGCAATTTTATGTTATGAAATGTATTCCTTCATTTAGGATATCATTACAACGGTTATGGATATTTTTTTCTTTTTTTTCAGCAGACTAAATGAGTTCTCAGTTCTTGGGAGAAAGAACAATAGACAAATTATAGATGTCAATAGTTGACATACACTGCGTTCCAAATTATTATGCAAGTGACATATCAGTAAGATTTCAGTACAATAAACATTCAGATTTTAGTTTTTCTAAGAAAATGTTTGTTTATTTATGTCTTTTTAGATAACTGGTATCAATCTCAGACAAAATAATTTGCCAGATCTATGGAAACCCTACTTAGAGGTTGTTCCACATTATTAAGCAAGTCACAGTTCTCATGCAATATGGGGAGGAAGAAAGATCTTTCTGAAGATGAAAAGCATGAAATGGTGCAATGTTGTGCAAAAGGCATGAAAACAACTAATATTGTGTGAAACTGAATGGAGATTATCGAATTATCATAAGATTTGTGAGTGATTTAGAGCACAGCAGAACTCGGTCAGAGAAAGGCTTCTTAATGAAAGTTCCTGTCAAAAAAATGAATTGTTTTAAAAGGGCAGCTATAAAAAAAGCCAGTGTTGAGCAGAAAACAGGTATTTGAAGCTTCTGGTGTCTCTGGAGTCTCAAGAAGCTCTCCATGCAGGCTGGCAGTTGTGCGTAAAGATGCATTTCAGCCACTCCAAACCAAACCTCACAAAGAGAAACATTTACAGTGGGTGTAGAAATACATGAAGACTCATTTTTAAATAATTTTATTCACTGACGAATGCCGTACTACAATGGATGGTCTAAATGGATGGATTTCTGGATGGTTGGTGAATGGCCACCACGTTCCAACAAGACTGCGACGTCAGCAAGGAGCTGGCGGGTGATGATTTGGGCTGGAATATTGGGAAGTGAGATGGAGGGTATTTAAATGACTTTTGCAAGATATGTGGAGTTCATAACTGGCCATTTTCAGCTATGGTATAAAAAGGAGGATAGTGCATAGTACAATGCACTATTGTACAATGCACTATGCACTATCCCATGCTGCAAAAAAACACCACAGCAATAAAACTGTTTGAAAATGTATTTCTAAACCCATTGTAAATGTTTCTCTTTGTGAGGTTTGGTTAATGGTGGCTAAAATGCATCTTTACGCACAACTGCCAGCCTGCATGGAGAGCTTCTTGAGACTACAGAGACACCAGCAGCTTCAAATACCTGTTTTCTGCTCAACACTGGCTTTTTTTATAGCTGCCCTTTTAAAACAATTTATTTTTTTGACAGGAACTTTCATTAAGAAGCCTTTCTCTGACCGAGTTCTGCTGAGCTCTAAATCACTCACAAATCTTATGATTTCGATAATCTCCATTCAGTTTCACACAATATTAGTTGTTTTCATGCCTTTTGCACAACATTGCACCATTTCATGCTTTTCATCTTCAGAAAGATCTTTCTTCCTCCCCATATTGCATGAGAACTGTGATTTGCTTAATAATGTGGAACAACCTCTAGGGTTTCCATAGATCTGGCAAATTATTTTGTCTGAGATTGATACCAGTTATCTAAAAAGACATGGATGGATAAATAAACAAACATTTTCTTAGAAAAACTAAAATCTGAATGTTTATTGTACTGAAATCTTACTGATATGTCACTTGCATAATAATTTGGAATGCGGTGTACAGTATACATGCAGTGAATAGCACAGCTCAGATTATTTGGTATTAAATGAATCTGAAGAAATATTTGAGTTGAAATCTTTCACTTAATTGCCAAATTTGCAGATCTGAAAACAGTTGTGATATTATTGAAAATCTAGAAGTGATGCATATGAAGTTACTAGTTATTTAGGCAAAGGCCTCTATTTGCTTTTCCTTTAATCTCATTGCTTTCTAGGAGGAAAAATATGACACATAAAAAAGATCTAATTTGCAACGTTTCTATGCTCATGGGTGGTTGTTTTATTTGCTGGATCTATCAGATCAATAACCTGCCTGACATCAGTCAATATTGGAGAAAACATCCACCATAGTTACTATTGTTTAAGTAATTTAGCTTAAAGATTAGAGTTCTATAATTTTCTCATGACTCTAAAGCCTCAAGGTATAAAAGAGATTCACATTGGACAAGACCTTGTATGGTCAGTCATGTCACTGTGACAGGTTGATCAATGATAATATAGCCAAAGGAACACAGATTATTCGTTTTTCAGCACACTATAACATCCTCAATCTTCAGACCCTCTACGCATTAAAAAACCATATCTGAACTGGATCATATAACTAGTAGAGGATTTGATCTCCAAACAGGGGCTTGCAATACACCTAAAATCTTTTCTACACACTCTTTTCTTGTCTAATTCCCAGACACATCTCTCATATTGGATTGTTTGTTGGTCCTCACATTGCTGACCTTTGAGCTACCTAGAAAAATACAGAAGAATTCATATTAGATTATCTCAATCCTTTTGAAGCTCTATATAAAAAAAAAAGTATTTTGAGAGTACATGAAAGGCTCTGCCTTAAGTAATGTTGGATGATTGATGTATAGATTATTAAAGGTGCAATATGTAATATTTTCTGTCCGCTAGAAGTCGCTAGAGGCCTATTCAAAACAAAGGCTTGACGACGCCAAGTTTGAGCATGGAATCTTGGGACGTGTGGTCTTCACCTCAACGGCCGGTGGAAAAGAATTGGGATAGGACTCGGGAAGAAATCATGTTCATGGGTGCGATTATTAACGTTACTGTAGTATGAAGCAGAGCAGGACCGAGTGTTGTAGGAGCTGATCGAGGCTGCTGGAGCGATTGCGCAGCACACGCCGCGAGCAGCGAAACTTTTATAATGCCACAGCCGCCGGCGCCGCTTGAGTATAATAAGACTAAACGTGTTGAGCTATTTAACAATAATTATTTTTCTGTCTATAAATATATCAAAACAGTTGTTCCCTTGCCTATTAAAACATGTAAATATTAAAGCTTCTTTGGTGTTTCCATGGTTTCTACAAAATAAAACCGGAAACCGAGGGTAACGCGGGTATGACGCCATTGACAGGCGACTCCTCACACGTCCCGGAGCCTTGGTTAAAACTGCAATTTTCTCACGATTTACAAATAGTTGGAAACATTTGGGATATTGTAAGTACTCAAGTGAACAAAATATATAACACTGGCATAGTGGTTTTTGGATATTTTACTGCAAAATTCTTACATATTGCACCTTTAAGTCTACAAGTTTTATGGGTTGAGTTTGTGAAAGCAGAAACATGAACTTTCATGATGTCTCATCTGCCAAATTCACTAGAAGTTATATAGTTTGAGCGTGTGTCAGTGGCTAATCTCAACACAGCACACAGTGAATAATGAATGCTTTTGTCATCTCTTATTCATTAAGACAAGGGGTCAGTGCTTCAGTTCCTTTGTCCTGTCTTGATCCTGCTTGGACAGCTTTTCTTGTAGTTTCTGACCTTGAGAACGGAGACAAAAGTCAATGTGGCATGACACTGGCAGCTGAAAAACAACAGAAGGGAACAGGAGACATAAACAGCATTTAGTATTACTTGAAGACTTTCACGTGTATCGTATTATTGGCATCCATGAAAGAGCGATGAGACGTACAAAGCAATGTATGGCTATAGAAGTGGAGGAGCTAATTAAAGTGAACGATTTTCAGTATATTCAAAAGCTATTAAATTTCTCTCTCTGTCAATTTTTAAAGGGATAACCTAACATTGAGATTTCCCTGTGCTATGTACTATATTTTATCTAGGGTTTGTAATTTGGGGTCTGGGAACAACCAGTCAAAGTCAACATGCACTTTAGATGTAAATTTAAATTTAAATTTGATAATAAATTTCATCATTCACATCAGTGTTATTTTAGTATCATTGATAATAATATTACAGTTTTGTTAATATTTTAAATGAGATGTTTTTAATATTTTCTGTTTTCATTTTAATTTGTTGTTTTTATTAAGTTTCAGTTTTTGTTTAATTTTATTTTCCTTAAACTAAACTAATATTTTATTTCAAATAATAATTTTAAGTAGCCTAATTTTTTTTCTTATGGTTTTAGATATAGTTAATTATAATAACCCTGATTCAAATTTGATAAAATTGTCATTATTCTTTCTAAAGACTGATCAGAAATCATTAAACTAATTCCAATTATGAAATAGTATTGATAGTAGTAGTTTTTAATAGTAAGGGGAAAAAGCAGTAAAAACAAAATCTGAATATAAAATGTACATATTTTCCTGATAATATTTAAACAGTTTGCTTTAGTACAATGACAATTTAACAAAATCCAAATATTGCAGCAAGGAAACCATTTTTGTTGTCTTTATGATATCATATTTTTCTCAAACATTATAAATAGATCTTTATACATTAAAATATGTAACTGCCATCCTTGGCATTTCAAACATTGCAACAGTTTGAAAACCCCTGGTAAACACTACAAATTATTTATAATTATTTATTTATTAATATTTTCCACATTTCAGAATAAAAAAGGGTCTTAACACTCCAACTTAAAATATACATTAAAAATTTAATGGAAACCATCTAAAAAAAAATATATATAAATCTGATGTTTCGTAAAGAAATTTAAAACAATTTACATTTGTCTGCAAAACTAAGCATCTTAAGCATAAATCTGTCATAAGAAATATGAATTCCAACCCGATCTCACGGCAAGAGTACATATTTACGAGGTGGCTAACTGATGAATTCGTAGAACAACCTACCCCTAACCCCGCCCCTAAACCTGCCCGTCACTGGGGTTTAGACAAATCATATGAATTCGTACGAATTAGCCACCTTGTAAAACACGTACGAATTGGTCATGATATTGCATAGAATTCTGTTAGTGTATGTGTGGAAAATTGAGATGTGTTAATTGTGTTAATGACAGACGGTCAAGTGTCTCTGCGTATTTGTCTGAGCATAGGTGTATGTGAGTGTGTGCTGGCCTCATCCTGTCAGGGTTGGATTAGGCAGACTGAGCGAGTGTGAGGTTGGAGGAGGATGTCTCGGGGGAACAGCGGAGAGAGAAAAACGGCTGAGGATCATCCCACCTTGTGGAAGAGCAGCTTCTCCATCTGCCTGAGAGCTGCCACGCATACCTATTCGCTCTCACCTCCACTGCGATCGCACACTGCCTTATTCCACTCACTCATGTGTGGAGCCCTTTATAGCTCCACTCGCACAGGATACGCAGGGATAATAGCAAATCCACGTCCAATAAACCTTTGTGTGCTGAGCATAATAAACTTTGACAAGTCTGCTGAAATCATCGCTTAAAAACTGGCTTTTTTTTCTCTTTTGAATGGGCCTCTGTCATATTCCTGGGCCCACTTTGTGCCTTAGTTGAGATATGACTAAAGAAAAACTGTTTTTAACAAGTCTTGAGGCTAAAATTTTGCTAAGCATGTAAGGAATTTAAATCCAGATGCAGTGGTGGCTGGTGCAAAAATTTTTTGGGGGGTCACAAAAAAAAATAAAAAATTAGAAATGCAGGAATGAATAGGCTAATTGTTAAATAATCATTTAACAAGTGATATAATAATGTATCATTACTGCTTATCTAAAACATGGACAAATCAGTATTTAAAGTATGCCATAGGGCTGGGATCTAAAAAAAAAAATCTGTATTTAAAAAAAAAAAAAAAAAAAAATTATTTCACATCCTGCCCAATATTGTTCTAGAAACAATGTTCATATTGAAGGCAATAAAAACAAGATATGCTATATTATGTGCAAAAAAGGGACAAATCACATTAGGCCTAGGCTATATTCTAAATTGTAACTTTACAATCTAAAAACAAAATGTTTTTTTAAAGCAGAAGTTAAATACACTAAACTAAAAAAATAGATNAAAAAAAAAAAAAAAAAAATTTATTTCACATCCTGCCCAATATTGTTCTAGAAACAATGTTCATATTGAAGGCTATAAAAACAAGATATGCTATATTATGTGCAAAAAAGGGACAAATCACATTAGGCCTAGGCTATATTCTAAAATTGTAACTTTACAATCTAAAAACAAAATGTTTTTTTAAAGCAGAAGTTAAATACACTAAACTAAAAAAATAGATAAAAACAAAAGACCAGACTAATTATTATTATTATTTTGATTACCCTACAATAGTCACTTTACACAGTTACTGCTATCGTACAAATATACTTAGTTGTAGGTTCGAATTTCTACATATGGCATAATTATGTTCGCCAATAAAAATAAATTTTCAACAACAAATATTTTTATCAAAATGTATTTTACTCAGATTGAACTCCGTCTGTTCGCCGCGCGCCGGCGCTCGTTCACGGAAGTTTGTGCTTGCTGAAGGCTCGTCCACGCCTGACTGCAAAATGGGAATATTTTCTTGACTCTCTAACTTTTACACATGGAGAATATGTCTGTGAAATGTAAATTATGCACTGAGGAAATTATTAAATGTCACTTCAGCTTAAAAAATTATTAATTGAGGTATGTTTGTTTCCACCAACCGCTGCACAATTAAGGTTACGTATGATGACGAAAGCACGTTAGTGCGAGCCCTCCCGGAACCGGAACCCATAGAGATTGCATTGCAGTGCCTGCAGTTCGAAAAAAAAGCTTTTTGAATGGAAGTCTATGGGAGCAGTCGGGCAAATCTCCGCCAGACTGAAATTCCCAAAAAGAGGCGGTACTCCACAGAGCGTGACTCGACGCTGATTGGATTATATCCAGAGGCAGAACAAACAGCCTAGCAGTGACAGCTAGCATAACTCTGTGGTTGAATGTGATTGAATAATCCGTCCCTTTCTCATTTTGGTGGTGCGTCGCCCTATTGCCCTAATGAAGAAACCGCCCCTGTCCAGATGTAATAAATAATTATTTTATTTTATTTTATTTTACTGACCTAGACAGTCAAAAGCATGCATTTTTTTCAGGTAATAATTTCTGGTTCACTTTATAATGGTTAATTTGTTAACATTAGTTAACCTATGTTAACAAAGATTAATAAATACTGTAATTTATTGCTCATCGTTAGTTAAAGCTGCTGTCCCTAACCTTTTTTTTTGGTTAAAAACTTTCCAGAATCAATTTTTGAGCAAGTACATAACCAGCCAGTGTTTAAAACTATCTCCTTACCTTAGCCCGATTCACAACGGTAAGCTTATAATAATGTTTTATATTTCGGGTGGTACTGATTTGAGCATGTCGCCGTTTGTCTTTGAGTCATTACGTCACGTCTGTAAACAGAAAAACGGAGTCCCAGCTAGTAGGCTACGAGGAAGCTGCTGGTAGCTGATCATTTATAGCGTTTTCTCACAGCAGCTGGAATAATTAAATGTATCATTTTGATGGCGGATTGTAATCCAGAAAGGTCCAAATGACAATCATCAGTGACAACTGGAGATTCACCCATAGTCAAAAGCAAAAGACTTCGGACTGCGGAGTGGCCACAGAAATTGAAATCTACAGGTAATGCTGAATACACATAGTCACTCAATACTGATGTTGTTAACATTAACAATTTGAGAACAAAGTATAACAACAAATATAATAATTTGCACGGTTTGACCTGATCCGAGCTAAGTGATTGTTAGATTTAATCACCAATGGCAGCGCAATTTATTGTATGCTTTTTTCTCAGTTGGTCAGAACAACAGTGGCAGATTTGTTACTTTTCCAGTGAAAATTCTTATTTTGGTCATACTTCCAAGACAGAATCTGTGATTCCGAAGTACAGTATCCACACCAATGTGGCGACTGACAGCAAACATTAGATTAATTCGCGCTGAGGAGCTGTGCCGTTGCACAACCCAAATAAAAATGATAAATCTGCAAATAACTGCAATTGCAGGTTTCAAACAGAGATGGCGACAAAGAGGCAAAACTTACGGACTGCACCATTTGTTTTAACTAAAAAAAATGTAGATAGATGAAGATATAAAGATTTAGATATACACACTATTTGCCTGCAATAATCATACTTTATTATTATTATTATTATTATTAGTATTATTGGAAGTTGGATTCAAAATTCACTCAAAAATATGGAAGGGCACATGCACTTCTGCTTTTTTTTTAAAAATGCACAAGGTTAACCTTTTGGTTGTAGATTGGGTTGTTTTTCCTGTTGCCTCTATAGATCTTTTCTAAAAGCTGAGATGGTGACATGAGGCAAAGCCTTTGAACACACACAAACATTAGGAGTATGAAAATACTCCATTAAGTTAAGAGGGTCCCAGAACAGTGACCTTCTCTTTTTTAATTGGCCCTGATGAAAGTGACTTTTATCTGGCCTCACCATCACAGACTTAAGCGTTTCAGATTTTTACCTCTTTGATACCACTGACTCCTGTGATCTGCCGGACGTGCCTTGTTTCTCATTCTGGTGCTTTTGTCTGTGATTGAATGGAGCCGGTGATCCCTAAGCCAAAATCACAGTGAGTGTAAGATGTACATGGATATGTTCAATGCTTTTGCTTGTTGTTCCCTTTTAATCAGATTATTTCTTTTCTTTCTGAATCTGGATGCCTGCATATAGTTGATATTTCAGGGTTAGGTTAACAGTTAGTATATCTTCCTCATTAGAAATGTTTAACAAATAAAGCCAAGAGGCTACTTTGAAAAATATGTTCACACAAAAAGAAATTAAAACTCCAGCCCAACTCGACCACCTCATGAGGGCAGCCATGTTGAGATCACATGACCAGCCAAGTACTATTTGCTTTTTCTCTGTAATCTGCCAGTTACTGGATACTTTTTACTTGCAGACTAAATTAATCATGATTGTGAAAAGCTAATGGCATCGGTAACTAAAACATTTGTTTTTGTGCGAGGCTGCATCCACACCACTAGGTGTCACTATAACTCTGAGATGACTAAGACAACATAAACAAAATAAATAAATAAAATACTGAGTACATAATGGTCATGGATTTATTGATTCATACTAGATATTATGTTTTATTCCTATTACAAAAAAGAAAAAGAAAATGTAGAAACATTTTTTTATAAAATACCTTGGAGCATCCTCGTTTCCTCAGTGTATTTTGTTCTGCTTATGTCTGGCCTGTTCATTTAATTTGGTTTGCTTTCTCGTTCAGAATATATGTAAGGATTATTAATGAATATAATTAAGCTTTCCTTCCTTTTTCTTTTTTCTCTTCCAACAATCCTAATCTAAGCTGCATGAAGCTGCCTGAAAGGCTGCAGGCTGATTATATTAATAAACTAATTATGTAGGAAAGCTCCCATAAACCAACAATGATTATTCTTCTGTCTAATAAAGCCTGACTCAAGGCTAACCATCTATAACCATGCTATATTTTTATTGAAATGAAGTCTGCCCTGATCAACACTGGTTTCCTTTATCCTCCGCTCATTATTGTGAATATTCTTTAGCTGTTTGTTGTTATTGAAGGGATGCTGGAGGCTCATGTCTACGATAATTCAATAATGGTTACTGTGGCAGTTGCTATATATTACATATAACTATTACAACTACCCAGGCTTTTTTATTTTATTTATAGTGAATTAAAAAGACTGTAATGAATTGTCATTACTGCGGTATACCACAGCTGAGAAAGAGACCAAGAATTATCCTAAAATCATCCTGCCAATCAAAACTGATAAAAAGCCCTCATTGTAATTTATATTCTAATCACAATGCACTTAGCATATTTCCCAGGAAGCTGAAAACAACAACAACTGAAAACTGAAGAAAGAAAACACACACACAGATCCACAAACAAATACAGACCGAATGGATTTTCAAGACTTGACAGACAGGAAACAGAATATGTGACATACTATTCTCCGTCTCCCATTGCCGTCACCAGTTTCCACCCTTTTAACATTCCATGCAGCATCCTTGTCTTTGACAAGACTCTTAACCTCGATTTCTGTTTTCCTTATGAAATGAAGGATTAGAGATCACTCTTGCACCACCAGTCTGCCAGTTTTATTTTAGAATTGCCCAGAGCAAACAGCTACATTGCCATGCCACCGCCTTGCATCATAGTCACTTATGTGATGGATACAGTGTTAACTAACATGCTGGAAGAGTTTTATATATTTTTAATATGTTTACGCAATTTGCTTCTATAGATAATAGGTTGTTGTGTAAATATGAAGCATGTGGTCTTAAATGTTATAATATCTAGCAGTGTGTATTGATCAATGTCTTTAATTCACAGCTTATTTTATTGCTAATCTCCCCTCCCCCCCTTTTGAAGCAGGTGGTGTATTGATTTTTATCTCATAAGTGCTAATGTATCGCAGTGTCATATACTATAGTTTTCAAAAGTTCAGTATTTTATATAGAGAACCAAATATTAATTATTGATTCAAAAACTCCCTTGACCTTTTTTTGTTGATATTACAAAATGATTGCAAGAGACCTTACTTTATTGTAGAGTTACTATAGATTAAATATATAATATAGGTAACACTTTACAATACTGTTACATTATTAATAAATAACACGGGAACAAATGATTAACGCAATATTAACATTCTAGTATCTACTATTAAATAACAAGAAACTCTGATGATAAGCATGATAACTCACTAGTAATGACTGAAGTCATTGTAAGCTTTTGAGAGTTTTGTAAGGTTTTGGATAGTAATGACTCAGGGTGCGTTCACACTTGGCATGTTGAACCCTGGTGCGATTGCTCGGTTAGTGTGGTTCATTTGAACATGTGTGAACGCTGCCATCCGAACCCTGGTGCGCACCAAACAAGCGGACCGAGACCGCTGAAAAGATGTTTTCGAATGATATATGAACGCAACACGGACCAAAGACATGTAAACGAACCAAAAACAAGAAGATGAGACTCTAAAAAGGACAGAATCCTCACGCATTTTGGTTTTTCTCGTCATAGTCGCGAGTTTGCCCATCACAGGCATCGGTGATTCGGTGATAAAATTGCCAATCTGAACGCTAATCGGACCAGGATTCATTTTTTTTTTTTTTTTGGTCCTGACCAAATGAACCAAACGAACCGAACTACAAGTGTAAACGCACCCTCAAATGTTACTACATCCTTCAATAAAGGAATTACTGGCCATTTGGAACAGTAACGTGAACATCATGGTAACCCACTAGTACTGA
The DNA here is from genome assembly GCA_003731715.1 of Anabarilius grahami. Lineage (NCBI taxonomy): Eukaryota > Metazoa > Chordata > Actinopteri > Cypriniformes > Xenocyprididae > Anabarilius > Anabarilius grahami. Next base: position 10,201,122 of record RJVU01044706.1, on the reverse strand, counting down.
CTCAAGTGTTATGTCATTCTAAAGGAATTACTAATTATTTGGAACATTATTCTAAAGTGAAGATCATGGTAACCCACTGGTGTGGACACTAATATAGTTATTGTTATAGTTATCGTTCTCGATGTGAACGGGCCTTAATTCGCCAGTGGTTCCCTCAAAGGTCTGTGGTAAAAAATTACTTGACGACACTGTGATGTGGGTAACACTTTATTTTACAGTGTCCCTGTTACACATTTTACATGTAGTTACTATATTAATAACAGTCAATTGTGGGCCAACTAACCATAAACCAAACCTTAACCCTAACCCTAATTATATAGTAAGTACATGTAATTAATTACTATTACTCAGTACTTAATTGTATAATTACACTGTAACAAGGACACCTTAAAATAAAGTGTTACCATGTTTTGTTCTACAACATAAATTACACACACACACCAATAAAAACACAAAATTATAAGCTGTTATGCTTATTTAAAAAAAAAAAAAATTCTAATAAGTAACTAGATGAACATTTGGGGTGTGAGTGTGTGTAATTTACATTGCAGAACAAAAGTTATGTTTACCACAGATTTATTTTGCAAAATTAAAAATTGAAAAACCCCATTATAAAAACCCAAAGGAGAATCTTGAGGGAAGCACTGGCGAATTAGACTTCTGCAGGACTCTATTGTGAGGCTCTATGATGTAAACAGGCTCTAAATTGATGAAGAACAGTAGTTACTGTAAGAAGAAATAGAAAATATGACTATTTCTAAAGCACCCCTTGTGGTCATAAGTTATGTACCATTATGAATTGCATTCTAGCTAACTGTTAACTCTATTTATAAATACAAATTACTTTCACAATGAATAAAGATCAACTTTCAAATAAATAGAACACCGTTAGATCAATAGAGCATGTATAGGTAACTGACATAAGCCAGTTAGTCAATCAAAAAATTCACTGAATATAACAGAAAAATGGCTGCTATAAACACAAGCCAATAACAAGAATTAAACATAAAGTAAATCAAAGTCTTAAGTGACACCATACTACTTTTATTTTACGGATGCAAACATGACAGAAAAATTTTCTGTTTATATTTTTTGTATATGAAACGACATTCCATAATTATAGTACATTTTAGTCATAAATGCGAGAGCTAGAAATATTCATAAGGGTTATTCAATAGTCTCTTAACTTTGGTGGGGACATACTTTAATCATGCTGCATACTTAGTGTTTTCTACAGTCCACTCTAGCTGACAGCCTCCTGTCCTTGTGCTTTGGAAAACCTCCATGAATATGGATTTTCCCCCACTTCGCAAACTTCAGCCCTCAAAGACAACACACCCTGAAGTCTGCACATACCCACATCATCTGTCCCCGGATTGCACTTTCTTCCTTTAACCCCTTCATGATTATCTTGGTTTTATAATAAAAATAAAAGCCTCTCGGCACAATTTGCACACAGAAAAGTGGTTAGAAACAAAGAAACAAAAACAATTTCTAATGTTGGAGGTTATGAGAATTAATTTCTCTATTTTTGCTGCTCATAGTGTTTCTAATGTTCTTTGTTATAAGCTCTCTACTGAGTGGTTTAATCATCCCATCCATCCTGTGAGTCACTATAGCCAGGGCACAGTAGGGCATCACGGCTTTAGTAAGCCTGTGTTTAAACCAGAGCAGCTGCAGCGAATTCACAGGAAATTATTCTTAGCACCATCCCAGTTTATTGACATGCAGCACAATGACTTTTTAAACTTATTTTACTTTACTTTTACTCATATTGCTTACTTTACTTTTACTTACTTCACTTTACTTTTTATTTGATTTTGTCTTTCTGATCTGAATGCATACAATGAATGGCTACCATGA